>VZTJ01005995.1:556138-588454 GCA_013397795.1 Orthonyx spaldingii
AAAAAAAAAAAAAAAAAAAAGAATGAGAGGGGGAAAAAAAAAATAATATACTAAGTCCATGGCAACGTGTTTATCTGCTCTAACTGGCTTAACTGCCCTCTTAATGCTCTTTTAATCCATCAGTACCTTGAACTTTTTGCAGACTTGTACCATTGGATATAATGAGACAGAGAAAAAAAGGAAAGTTTTTTTATTTTTTCTTTCTCCAAGGGTATATGAAATGACTGAAATACACTGCATGTTCTTTAAAATTCTTCTTTTTTCTTCTAAACAGTCTTGATGGCTATCTTCAAGACAATCAGATTTGTTACTTCTGCAAAACATTTTTGGGATTGAAATACATCATTGAAATTTACTATTTGGTCTCACTGGTTTATTCCTTGCCTGCTGGTAAGAATACAGGGTATTCTGATAGGTTTTTTGTTTTGTTTTTAATAGGATCGATTTTCCCTTTTTTTGGACACCTTAATTTGATATGTAGTTTGAAAGGCAAATGAAACAACAGTTTTAATTTAATTTCCAGTCAGAGGAAAGTGAAATGAGATGACTATGCTCATAGTTAATATATCGATTTTGTTTAATTTTCATAAACAACAAAAATGGTTTATTGCCAGACAACTGGATATGTATTCCTGTTTGGTTTGTCATAAGAAATTTTTTCTATCAATTTACAAGTTCAGTAACCTGAGAAATGAGCTAAATAACAGCAAGTTTTAATGCAGTTATGGAAATATGTAACATTAGTAACATTTTTTAAAGTCTCATGTACCCTATAACTCACTAGCTTGTTAAAGAAATAATATCTACAGAAAACATTAATGAACCCTAAATTCAAATTAAATTTCAGTCTTTTTTACTGTAGTTAATGAATAATATGAGAAACTAAACTAAATTAACATTTCAAGACTCATTAAAAATAATTTTCAATAGCAGCATTAGCCTTCACTGTTGCTTGTAAAAGATTTTATGTGACATACTGAAACCCAGCAGTCATGGTAGTATCTTCTTGCAAAACGACAGTGATTTTTATGGATTCATTCAGATCATTGTATTCTTGTGATAATGGTCCTTCCTTGATATCAAGTTTCTTTTCCTTGTTTCAAGACTCTCTATTCAGTGATTTATATTTGGAGCTCTGTGTTTTCTCATGTTTTTTGGAGGGTTTTTTTCTGACCCTTTCAGCAGTCTTGAATTACATAATTTTCAAGGAGTAAATGTTTTTCCTAAGATTTTTGAATATTAAGAATGTACTTTACTGAGGGTGATTGACTCCAGCTTTTACTGACTGTCAGTTCTCCATTGACTTATTTCCTCAGGGAACACTGTCTGCTTCTTCTTCAATCTCTTCATATTTGCATAGATTTGTAGGTTTGTAACAAAAGTTATTATCTTTTTGTGTTCTAATGCAGAAAGTCTTCAGAATCCACGATATTTTACTTTTGATTTTTTTTCTGTTATTCAGTCCATTCTTCAAACTGCTGTATAGTTCTAGAAATGTATAAGACTATTGGGAAGAGATTTTTCAGATTTTTTTTTAACATGAGTTTTTAGCCTAGAACTTGGTTTTAAGCTCATTTTCCAGTGCAAAAGTCAATACCTCACCAGGCTTCTTTTATCAAATGTTTTATAAAAACTTTCCATATCCATGGGAATTGATACAACCAGACTGGAGAACAAAGGGTAATACTATGTTCTTCAGATCAGGGACATTAGGAAAAAAAATTATCTTTTTCTTTTCTTATATATAGAGTATGAAAGCATAAAAATATTTGAACATGGTTTCTTCTTTTAGATTGTTTTCCTCACACATAGAATTTGCTTTTACATTTAAAATATTCTTTTATTCTTCTATTTACATAGCTGATTTCATAATCACACATGATTATGATGTCAGCTATTATATCTTTGTGATACTACATGTTATTTTCTATGTATAGGGGAATCTAGAGATGAAGCAAGATAGGAGGCCACCTGGTCCTGGCTTTTAATAGCACATGGTAGGAAACATGTAATTTTATAAAATTGCCTTCCAAACAGATAAGATTCTACATGGCACAGGAAAGGGAAAAACTGCAAAGTGAATGGTATAATAGGAATTAAAGATCTGTGTTTACTGTATTTCAAATCTGATTGCCATCAGTAAGATAAAGCAATGGCAAACATACAAATTCTGTTATAGAATAAGTAAGGAGTGTATCCAAAGATACATCTGCATCTGTGCAAATATTTTTGAGATTTGAGACGAAAAATCAAATATGTTATCTCTGTCACTGATGGTAAATTTTATGAGGAGGAAATGAGTTCTGAATATGGGATATGGAAAAATATACTTCAAACCACCCTATGCGTTTGTGATAAAATAAAACAATTACTATTTTTAAACACAGGTTAAGAATGGAAAAAAAAGTCTGTACTAATTTTCAACCATTAAATTCTTCCTTTCTAGAAATTCATAACAATTTTAGACAAGCTGTCATGAAAGCAGCAGCTACCTAGGCTGCTGCTATGCAAACTTCCATACCAGGAGTTAACTGAGCCTTTTTTTACTGGTGACCTCCAAAAGGCATAAGAAGATAGAAACAGTCATATCAGAAAGAAAATTCTGCATTTGAGTGTGAAAGCTAATAGGTAAAAATAAGATATGTTCAACGATTTTCAAACGTTGTTATATATTTAAGAGACTGACAGCAAAGGCCCCATGGCAGTTTCCAGTCGCACTGCAAGTAAGCAGCTGACAAACTCAGTGGTTCGGAACCTGGGAAATAGAGGCAGTCTGATAGAGACCCAGCTTGTTCACACATCTTTGTTTAGATGGATTGACAAGCAACAAAGCAAATTTTATGGCAAATAAGCTTAAGTCAGATACAATCTCCTGGTTTTCAGCACTATTCGTATCCCCTAATTCCAGTCTTGTTTAAAGTGTCAACTTAAGCTGAAGTTAGCTATTATTTTAAAGGTCAAGAGACAAAGCTTTGCAGGGTTTCTTCTTCTTGTCAGGAGTACTAATTCTAGCTTAATTAAAATCCACTGCAATAGTTCGAAAGGGATTAATTTGAAATACCTCCAAAGGGAAATCATATCTTTTTGAAAATTTCCAGTCCGAAATGGTCTCAAATAACTGAAAATTTCCCTACTATCTTAAGTCAGGAAGTACTTATAAAATATGAGGAGAGTTACAATAGGACAAGTTGCAAAAAAAAAAAAAAAAGATCCTTGTCAAAAATGCCTTGGTTTGCAAACTCCTTAATTTATCAACAATATTTAAAAGAGAGATATAAATCAATTAATCAATTGTTTTTATTAATAACAACGCTTGTATTATTAAAAAGTTATCCCAGAATTTTAAACAGGCAACATTTTTTAAGCTGTAAACTTTCTCTTTGATTTAACTCGCTTTGATTGTCTCATGTAAGACACCTATCTTAATATATAAAAAGGAAAGTAAATTATTTTTCTGCTTAAGAATCTTTCTTATTTTTCTGGAGTACAGTAAAAACCAGTCTTGGGGTTACCTTGACTTGATCTAATTCTTTTTGAAACTAATCATGGTAAAACTCCAGATATCTTTGGAGAGAAACTGTTAAGCATTTTCCTAGTAAGCTCTCCATCATTTTGTCTGAATCAATGAAGTCTCTCAAAGAATGCCTGTGGGAGGAAATCTACTCTCTGGCATTTAGAGGTGTATTTCCAACACAATTTCTGTAATGCTGTGAATCTTTCATTACAGCCATGGACAACATAGATAATGTAGCCTTTGCAGGTGGTAGAAAACTAATACAAAATAGGACTTTTACCCCACCTGTCTAGGATGACTGGCAATAACCTGCCAACATATATGATTATACTCTGTTCCTTGCCTGAATAGAACATAGCAAGTAGTCAAAACAAAAATGAATAAGTAAAATCGTGCAAAGAACTAGGGTTTGGGAACATGAGGAGATAAAACTAAAGTGTTAAAGATGTTAGGCTGGAATGTGAGCAAGAGAAGCATTGAAGCTTGGTGACGGTAAGTGTCAAAGAAAATACTAAGGAAACAAGTTGATGTGAAATGAAGGATGGGGGTGTGGCTCTGCAATTGTGAAGATAAATAATAGCAGATATGGAATCAGTTGGGAAAAAGAAGCTATGGAAAGGCTCAGGGAATGTATAGGTTAGGACTATGTGTGACAAGCAAATACAGGCAAAGATGAAATAAAATGTGAGAATGACAAGGAATTTATATATTAAGAAAAAGA
Source organism: Orthonyx spaldingii (assembly GCA_013397795.1). Taxonomy (NCBI): domain Eukaryota; kingdom Metazoa; phylum Chordata; class Aves; order Passeriformes; family Orthonychidae; genus Orthonyx; species Orthonyx spaldingii. The sequence continues at coordinate 560,374 of VZTJ01005995.1, forward strand.
GAAAGGTGAACCTATTGCATATTTGTTCAAAAAAGACATGGTTGTTTCTATGTATGTATGTAGATTTGAATTTGAAGTGGGAATTGAATATATAATAAAGACTTTGAATAGTTAAAAGCTGTTAAGAGTTCAAAGCAGATCAACAGCCATTTCCTTCAAGTCCTCTGGAAATATTATTTATGCTTTAATTTTGAAAAGATCAATTATTTACATATTATATCAGTTCTATAAATTTTAATGGTATAAGCATAAGTAGTAAAAATTAATTGGAAATTTCAGATTTTTGTCTTGGTTTTCTAGGCACTTCAATTGTATTGAAAGACAACATAAATTAGCTATTTCCTTCCTTCCTTTAGAAGACTCCATAAACTATGATATCAAGGTTTGACTGTGGGTCTCTCAGACCATTGAATCTAATCTTAGGTTGGACATTAATTCTTAAAAAAAAAACTACAACAATTTAGGAGTTAATTGTTTATAGCTAGTCAAATTAATCATTTGGTATCCTAAAATCAAAGGGCAAGTCAGGTTAGAAGAAACAAAGTAGTCACAACCTTAATTGTGACCTATCTCATACTTGTCCCCTAAACAGCTAATATATCACAAACTGAATGCATGCAGGTGTTTCAGTCTCAAATTTTGTTGATGACACTAAGGTTATAATTACCCTTCATTGATGCAATAAAGATTTATTTATGCTGTATGTTTCCGTATCTGAAGGAGACAGAGGAGAGGTCTTTGTGAAGGTTTGGAGTCTGTCACTTGAGATAACTGGATATTCTACTGTAGTTAAGACTTGTAAGAAAATTTCCCATGTCTTTACTTCACAGAACTACAGAGTCATAGAATATATTGAGTTGGAAAAGACTCACAAGGATTATGGTTTCCAGCTCTTGGCTCTGCACAGCACCATCCCCAGGTGTGACTGAGAGTATTGTCCAAATGCTTCTTGAACTCTGTCAGGCTTGGTGCACATTATCAATTTTATTTCCCTTTGCAGGAAATATTAATTCATTGAATTGCTTCTAATACATTACACAAATTACAATAATAGCCAATAAGGGATCATGCTGATAAGCACTGTACAAACACATAATAAGTGTCAATATAGAATTTATAAAGTAACCAGGTGCTACTTTACAGGATTATTGTGGTGGTTACAATTCAGAAAATATCAACACTTAAGAGAGAGGTCAATAATTACAAGTATGTAAGAAGACTTTTTAAGTACCAGCAGGACTCACAAGAGGTCTGCAGATTTTAAGTTTATTTGTGTAGACAAGCAAATGACAAAAGCTGCATATCTTATTCTGGTGACTTTCAATTTTTAACTGTCGTTCATTTAAAGGATCAATTATATCTGATAACAATACAGAGACACTAGACCTGTCTAGATCTGTAAAGCTCCCTTTGCCTTCCACTTCTCATTCTTTAAAATTTCTATCTGTGTGCTAGACATTTACTGGGAAATATCATAATACCTCTACATTATTTTGACGGAATTGTTTGGATCATTTGTAGTACCAATAGTAACATTTGTAGTATCAATAGTAATCTTTTTAATCACCTACGGTCTTCTGAAAATTGCACTGCAGAGTTATCAAACTCAGCAGTTTAATTTCTCATACCAAAAGGGTTTTGAAATATTTAGAATTCACCCAACCATTTTGAATGGTCAGAAGCATGGAACTACTCATTCAGCAAAGAATTTGTGACTCACTGTACTGTTCTATATCAAGGCATGTATGGCAGCAGTTTGCCATTCATTGAGAAATGAGTTCCAGATGTCATCTAGAGACATGGATTTTTTTAAAGATGTCTGCATTGTCCTCTTTTAAATTTTTTTTTTGTTTTCCTTTTTAAAGTATTTTTTTCTATATGTATACTTTATCGAACAGAAGAATAAAAGTGAATCAACTGTTGCTTTCATGTAATTACCAAGCAGGTTCAGAGAATTTCAGACCTTCCAAAGGGAAACTTCGGAGCCAAGGAAGTAACAGTTATCATAAAAAAAAGGGGTTATTGTGTATACAGCTGGAGAGTGAAGGTAAAGGCAGGAGATGTTAACTGATGAAGAACAAAACCAGGAATATAATCAGACATCTCAGGATTAAGTATATAGCTTCTTCTGGTGGGCAGAAAGAAATTTCCTGTGTTTATTCTGCTCCTCTGTGAATTCTGTCTTCCATGTTGAACAAAAATATCTCATTGCCTTACTCCAAGGAACGTGAACAATGGATGTGTAGCTATGCTAGCAATCTAATGTACTAATCTGCACAGCAAACTGCACTTTCAATATTCTGTGGAAAACTAAATTCCTTGTTTATATTTCAGCTTCAGTCAAAGCATCAATAGATGGAAGTTTCTGTGGTGTTTCAACATCAAAAATTTGAAACCCCATTCAAAGCCCTGTAGTGCATCTGCAAGAGCATTTTGCTTTAAGAGCTTGCATGGAAATAAGATATATTTCAGTGGCCACTAAAATTCTTCTTCAAGACATTCAAGGAGTGAACGAGTGCCACAGCACTAGCTTGGAGATGGGTAATGTTACCCTGTGGTGGAGCTTCTTTGAGACATTGCATCAACCTCTTTCCATCTTCCCTCTAGCTGAAGCACAGCAGCAAGGTTATTTCTCCTTCTTCTAACCCCTGTGTGACAGGCATAATGGTTTGACAGATCATAGCTAAGGCATGCAGTTGTGATTGTCATGTGGGATCACAAAGTATGACAAATGATCTGGTTTTGTGCTGTAAAAACATATGGTACAGAAGTGTTACTGTGAGAAGGTGCAAACCGAATACCACTAGTCTGAGTCTTGTGCTCATGTTGTGAGATGTGATGGCTCTGTTCATAACACACCAGAAGGTTTTCTAATATCCTGAGTTCTCTTCAGGAATACAGCAGTCAAATACAAGATTATTGACAAAGAAAATGGAATTAAAATGAGAGCACAATGTCAAGCATCATATGCTACATACATACATGCACACACATAATTCATTAATTGTGAGGACAACTTGACTGTAAAGCACAATAAGAATAAATAAATAAAGCTAACATACAGTAACTATAATACCAAGTGATATTACAGTGACAAGAAAAAGTGATACCAGAGTTCCAAACATAAACCCCAAAACTTATTTAAGAAAATGTGAATTTAAAGATGTGATATTCCTCTTACAGTTACTTTTTATGCTAGCATTTACCTAAATTCTTTAAATTATTCCAACTTGTAATGCCACCTTTCATTCAACCATATAATATTATCAAAATGCCCCAAATTAACTATTAGCAATATGTATGAGATAAAATTATTTCTAGACTGAAATGTCATATTTCATATGCCAGGTTTTAGTCTTTACATAGTTTTTAACATGGAATAAAACCTCTAAAAATAAGGATATATAATGAAAATGTTGACATTTTGATTTTTTTTCTCTGATATATCACTTTGTACTTAATTTATATTATTTGATTTCTTCTTAGTATATATGCACTGTAAGTTGACTCTAACTAAGGCACTTGTGCTTATGTGAAAACTGTTTCCTATAGGGAATGGAAAACAGCATCATTTGCAAGGCTTTCTTTTAAAAACAAGGGTGATGGGAAGGACTGTTCATATGGTACGTGTTTTAATCTAATGAGAAGAGCAAAGAAAAAAAATCAATAAATTAAGTGTGCTGAAATCCCTTATGATCACCCAGGAAGAATTTTAAATTAATTCCAAGATGACTAATGATGTATTGAAATAATTCCTTGGGTAGACAGAGGCAAGACTGTGACAAAAAAAAAAAAAAAAAGAACATTATATCCTTCTTTATGTTCCCATGGAATCATGGTTATAGAAACACAGACAAACAAATGAAAATAGTGATGCCAATATCACGGATGTACTTAATTGGCTCTATCTGATGGTAAAATAAAGCTTGAAGAAATTGTGATCATCAATTTTCAATTGTGCGAACTATCATCTAGAGTCTGCTCCTCTCACTTATCCAGACTTATTCACAGTATCTGAGTCAATGCAAGCATAATTTCCATAAGGAAAATCTTCTGTTAAATGTGGATCAATTAAATACCAAGGACTACCCAGAACCTTCACCAACCCAGCACATTACAAAGGTTTTTCATAGTAATTCCCAGAGGATATGATAAGACATAAATATTAGTGCAATGTGATGGAGACACACATTTACACTTGATGGAGAATAAAATATGTTTCTGGATGTGCTATCTTCTAGCCTTTGTCTGCCTCTCCCATATGCATATGTAAGATAGGAATATTTAGAGAATGTTGCGCTACATTTGTTTCCCTAGGCACTGAAATGTTGTATAAGGGTCCCTGTAGCTTCGTGTCGTGGGTTGACCTAGATCAGATGCCAGGCACCCACCAAAGTCACTGACTGACTCCCCCCGACAGCTGGACAGAGGAGAGAAAATTTAACAAAGGATTCATTGGTTGAGATAAGGTCTGGGAGAGTTCGCTCATCAAACACCATCAGGAGCAAAATAGACTCAGCTTAGAGATGAGAAATGGATTTATTACTAACAAAATCAGAACAGGATAATAAGAAGTAAAATAAGCTCTTAAAAACACCTTGTCCCTGCCCCTCTCTCCTTCCCAGTTCTAATTCCTACCCCAGTAGCACAAGGAGACAGGGAATAGGGGTTATGGTCAGTGCATGATCCAGGCTTCTCCTGCTGCTCAGGGAGAGAAGTTGTTCCTCTGATGCACCATGGGGTCCCTCCCACAGGAGACAGTTCTCCGAACTTCTTCAACATGAGAAAAATAACTTCCTGTGAACTGCCATAATGTGAGTCCATCTTATGGGCAACCAAAACTGCTGCAGTGTGGGTCACTCGTCCACGGGCTGCAGTCCTCCAAGAACAGGCTGCTCCATCCTGGAAGCAGGGGCCCCCTCTCTCCACCAGGTCCATTTTTAGGGCCATCAGGGATTGGCTCTGCTGGACATGGAGGCGACTTCCACCAGCTTCTCAGAGAAGCCACCTCTGCGGCCAACCTGCAAATGAAAACCAGGCCATAAAAACCCAATACACTTCAGGACAAGCATTTGTGCTTGTCCAGGCACAGTGTAGTCTAAAGAAATATCGCTCTTTTTGGACTAAATATAATTTAAAAGTTGAAATGAACGGAATTTGAAAGACACCCTTAGATGCCCAAGAATGGATTTAAAAGCCTAAAGGTAGGCTTCTATTTTAGAAATGTTATAAATTATTTTGTTCAGAAAACAGACTGAAACCAGATTTTGCTAGTTATTTGTAAGAAAAGCTGTTACAGTGGGCTATTCATTATTTAGGAACACCTACAGATAACAGCCTGCATTATCAGTATGCAATCTATATTACATGATCTGCAGGGGCAGTAGAGAAAAGCACACACCTGAAAATCATGAACAAAGAGCTGCAGAAAACATTATCCTTTTTCAAGGCATGCCAGGATTATCTTTAATTGCTTTATACTGCTAAGGGCTAGTCTAAACTAGAGGGAGATTGCTAACACATCTATCTCAGCAAAAGCTCTAAAAGGAGATGCAGCTTTTACTGATAAAATATGTTTCTTTGGATGCAGCAGATACCAGGTTCCCACAGAAAATAAGCTGTGTGAGAAAGAGAGACTTTTCTTTGTTCAGAATTTCTGTGCTACTTTAGGCCCTTGAGTGCTCTAAGCAGTATCATAAAAAAAATCCGAAATGTCTACAGCCGACAACGTTGTGCCAGGCAAAGTTTCTGGGATAGACCCAAGGCATAGTTACCACAGTGACAAAGCAGCTTGGAGTTATCTTGGTTGTCATACACATCTCGGCTCAGCCTCGTGTTCTGTTTGAGTGGTTTACCACAGTTTAGAAACATGAAGAAAGCATTTCCTAAGTGAGAGCTCATGTCCTGAGTACAACAGCATTTTTCCCCCATTTAACATATCAGTTTCACAGAGTAAAAAAGACTGCGATGTGAAAATAAATGTCTGGAGTGTCCTAAATATTTAATTGTTCAAGACAAACAGTGAAAAATAGTGTGTTACCTGTAGGTTACACATATATATATATATATCAATTCATTTCTCGAAGTGAAATCACTGTAAATACTTTATGTAAATCAAATTGAAGGCATGCATGCAGATTTTTCTATAAATAAATAAACACTGTGATAATGTGAAATTTAGTTGCCTTGTACTGTCCCATGTGCATTGCTACAGAAGTTAATTTTACCTTATTTATCAATAAATATTGTATTTGTAATGAAAAATATTCAGAAGAATCATATATGTATAGATTTAGAATTGTGGAAACTCTACTAATTTCCCCTGATAAAGTCTCTTGTAGCTGTGACATATCCCAGATTCATATTTTCCTGCTTAACTTCATCTAAAGAAGAAAAACATTTTTACCACTGCCCCAGGACATGCACACATGTTCCTCTGTGTTTGTATACATCTTTAAACTAGAAGCACATTCTTTCCAGTGTTTGATGGTGTTCTATACAGCTGTACAAAGTCATTATCCCACATTTTTTATTACCTTATGTGAAGGAAAAAATACCTAAATGATGAATGGAGTTATCTAAAGAAAAGACTATATCATTCACTAAGTAAAAATGAATTTGTGTAAAAACTGAAGGAACTGAAAAGGTAGTATAGAAAAGAATCTAATATATAATGTCACAGATGGACGTGTTTTAAAGAATGACACTAACTCAAAACACTGCCAGATTATTCTACATCATTTCATAAATGATAAAGCAGAGTATTACAATCAACAGTGTCAAAGACAGTATTCAGATCAAGCAAAATAAAATGCTTGAGTAACCCAAACCAGACTGCATTAATAAATCATCATAAACTGTAACTATAGCTGTAACATGATTGTGAAGTAGATTGTTATTTCTCAAAGGGCTTGTTTCCCACTAAATGGTGATATAATTCAGAAACACTGACTTGCTTTTTGTTCTTGTCCGAAACCAGCAAATCTTAAACAGTTCGGTAACTCCAATACCCATTTCAAATCAAGAATGCTTCTTTAGTAATATGGTAATCTATTCAATTTTTAAATACAATGGAGCCTTTCTGCAACTTAACAGTGTTGAGAATTTGAATAAAATAAATATATGGATATAATCACATATAGATAAGGGGTTCTGTTGTGACTGCGAGGTAAACAGGTGAAATAAAAATTTAGTTGAAAAACATATCAGTGAAATCCAAAGATGACATAGACAACTTTGTAGGACTTAGGAAATTCATAGCTGCTCATAAACCCAGTTTGCTTTCTTCCACAGTAAAAACCTATGGAACCTTCTTGTTCACTCCATCAGGAAGCAAGATTTCTCCTATATTCACACGGAGCATGTAACTGTCTCCTAGCTATAGGTGCAATATTTTAGAATTCTGAATTATATTACAGTAAGTTTGAGGTATGAACAGAGGGAAAATAAAGACTTCCTCAGTCTTCTTTAGAAAAGGACACTAGAACTGCTGAGTAACAGATCAATAAATACAGCATAGATAAATATTGATTTTAAGATACAACAACAATTTTTATAATTGACAACAATTGTATTAGGAATTGTCCAATGTAGAAATAAAATATTGAGAGAATTAAAAAAATATGCAGATATAGAATACTTTTAAGAGAAAAATGCCATGAAAATAAAGAAAAATATATTCTGCTAAATTTAGGAATATATAGTGGAACAAAGAAGTTAAAGCTACTGAAAACTTTTAATATGCAACAACTTGTGAATTAATTCTAACATATTTGAAACTTAGGATCATGGAATCAAGGAATCTCAGTGAATATTTAAAAAATACATTTAAAAAACATTAACCATTCAAATTCTGGTTTACTATATATAAGAACAGCAATATTAAATTCTCTTTATGAAATATCTTACAAAATCTGCAATTTAAATTGTAGTTCATAATTATGAGGATTTTTTCATCCTAGAACTGAAAAAAGAGCATAACTGTTTAATTTACTATCAGTATGCTTGCTATACATTTTTAATTTTACTTGTCTAGCCTATACACTTTGCATCAGCAACAATATTGCAAAAATGTTTCTGACATTGGACTGGGAAACTGTTTTCAAGGTCATGCAAAGTGTAAATGCAATCCACTCTCCATGTGATTATGCCAGAAAGACAATATCCAGTTCTTTACATTGGCAATTGTGAGACTTCTCAAGCATGAACTATCATATTATTATCAATTCAAGTCCCTTGATAAACATTTATTTTTCTAAAGCAAATAATAGACTAAGAGGTTCTTATTTCATGACTGTTCCTTAACTGTTGAAAAATATTGAGAAATAGCTAGGAAAGGACATAGCCCATATATAACCCATTAGCATTTTACTCTTTATTGGGTTTTTATGCATGGTTTAAAACTGAATGACCATTGCATAGAGCTGAACTGCATTTTTGCCTTTCAAGAAATTTTTTACATAAAATTAAACTATATTATGAAATGCAAAGACAGTAGTACAAATGCTAAAAGGAAAGAAAATTTGTTTGTGAGGTCTGATTGTATGTGTGTATGCTTTCCAATTATTCAGTTTTGCAATTAGAATTTTTATTCATGGAATAACAACTCTAACTACAATCATATTGTTGCTTGGTTTGTTTGTTTTATACTTTGTTAAAAATTCAGGGGGACTGTTCAGTAACTGACATGCTTACACGGCACTTGTTAGGGTTAATGAGTACTGCACTTGCATGCTATTGCAAGAATAAAGCCCTTATCTTACTAACTGGTTGTCCTTAGATCATAGATTATGGAAGCAATATGTGTCAATATGGTGAAATCAAGATATATAACAAGTATTTAAATCATAATACCTACAAAGAGAAATTATAAGAAATATATATATATTTTTTCCCTTAGGATTTGTGAAAGAAGCTCAGTTGCAAAAAATGTTTCATGACCTCCCATGTATTTTACAAGAGGGGCTTGTAAAATTTAGGTTTGTTTAACCAGGAGAGAATACCTCTATGGAATGTAAAAATAATCCGGGTGCCACAGCCAGCTTAAGAGAGTTGAAAAGTCTGAGACCCATGCTGGCCATTTTTCACCTCTTAGACTACCACAGAAAGTCCTAGTTTTGAAGGTGAGAATGGGAGTATTTATAAAAACTATCACTGTGGGCTGTGCTGAAACCATTAAATGCAATTAGCAGGGTTTTTTTAAATTAATTTCAATGAGAAAATTTTTTAAAAGGGCAATCTAATAGAACGATTAGCTGTGTCCTGTTTGTGCATAGTATCTACAAAATGACTCGTTTAGGGTAATAGAAATTTTTCTGACAAAAGGCAATGTAGAAACAGAATAGATAAATTTAAATTTATTTATAACTTTCCTGGATTAAGTAAAAATTTTAGCTGCAGAAATTAATAAAATTATTTTAACTTATTTACTGCCAGTCTGCAGAAAGTCATAGCTTCTACTTGCATGACATCATTTATTTCATAATTTGATATTTGTGAACTCTCTGAATGTTGCAAAACCCTGCATCTCTTATACAGCAAAGTTCAGACCCTGTAAGACATTGCAAATTAACTTGTAGTGTATTCCAGGCATAAAGATCCCCTAGTTCCAACCCCCTGCCATGAACAGGGACACCTTTTTGGATGGGTTTCTCAGGGCCCCATCCAACCTGGCTTTGAATGCTTCCAGGAATGGGGCATTCACAACTTGCTTGGGCAACTTGTTCCAGTGTCTCACCACCCTCACAGTAGAGAATTTCCTCCTGTTATGTAATCTAAATCTCCCCTCTTTCAGTTTAAAGCTGCTTCCCCTTGTCTGCATAGACTCATAAAATGTCCTCCAGCCCTCTTGTAGGCCCATTTAGGTACTGGAAAGTTGCAATGAGGTCTCCCGAGAGCCTTCTCTTCTCCAGGCTGAACAGCCCCTACTGTCTCAGCCTGTTCTCATCGGAGTGGTGTTCCAGCCCTCAGATCACCTTCACAGCCTGGACTCATTTCAGCAGGTCCATGTCCTTCTTATGTTGCAGACACCAGAGCTAAGGTATGGGACACAAATAATGGTTATTGGTGGCACTTTTTCAATAGACTGAACTTTGTTCATAAAATCTGCAAAAGATTTTACTCTGAATTTTCAAATTGATTAAAAAATATCAAAGTTATTTTTATATTGTTTTTCTCTTAACTCACTAAAACTGTCTTCTGATGTTATATCCCAAAACCACTTCTGTTTAAGCAGATCAAATGCACCTTATGCATTATTGAAGAGAACATAGTTTTCTCACTTCAGAATGCTGTCATTAATGAATACCAGGATGTGGTGTCTGACCTAAATATCTTATTTTATGATGACAAAGAGGTTAAACTGAACTCTGTATTCTGTTTTCTCTCTCATTGCCTTTCACATCTCTGTTCTTCCATTTTGCTCAGACTATTTTATCTTTGATGCTTCATTCCTTGTAGAAAAAAGTTCTAATAACAAATACCACCCTGTTCACCATCTGCAAGGCAGTAAACAATTTGACCATGTCAACCCATATTGGTTTAGTAATCTATGATCTAGGGATAATCAGGCATCAAACTGAGAGGTTTATTCTTGTAACAGTGGTCAAGTGCAATTCCTGTTAACCTGATTTCCCATTCTTTCAAATAAAATGTCTTTCCATTAAATGCATTGCTCCTAAACCCCATAGTCCATGAACTACTTCTGACCCAGAAAAATTACCCATAAGAAGAGTGGAGATAGAATAAAGGTCAAAGAAACACAGAACATATAACAAAAAATATCTTTGTAGGCATAAATAGTTTATAAGGAAATTGTTAACAGATGATGTTCATGGTTTTATAGGCTTCATAACATTAATAATATTTTAAATTTCCTCCTTTTTTTATGTCATGTCCAGGCAGAATCATAATGTGGATGCAAGTACAACAACTTTGAAGAAAGTGACACTACAATTTAGCCAACATGAAAATTTTAGATGCACCAACTAGTAAAATACCCCATATCAAGTCTTCTGCAGCTTCTGCTGCCTCTGAGGAGGAGAAAATATTTAAAACATATTCTGTTTTCCTGACCTCTCAATCCTCAACCTCACAAACAATTTAGTGTCTTATGTTTGTTCAAAGTGTGACATTTTGCATTGGGTTGGAGGCAATTTGTGTAGATATGAGTCCTGCAGTGCCCTACAAAGAGTTATGATTCCAAGTTTGACAGTAAGCCTTTCTGTAGCATCATTTCATTTCAGATTGTACTCTGTGAACCAGGTTAAGAATCCTGAATAGACAGGGATATCAGAAAAAGGGAAGAGAACTTTTTTAGACTGTTTTATTCTAGATCTCATTCTCAAGATGAGTTGATCCATAGTATATATTTGGACTTTCTAATTGTCTTTTGCATTATCTACATAAGAAGGCATTTTAATAATTAAGGATGAAAAAAAATCTACCACAGAGGACATCTAGTGAAAAAAAAGTTGTATGTTTATTTGTCATGGTCCAGCAATGAACTCAATAACCCTTTAAATCTTTATTACTTTTATAATGAGGAGATATATTAAACCCTTTCAAGTTTCTGAAAATATCCTCTCCTTTCTGCTGTTGCCAATATCCTGTTTGAGGAGCCCTTCACTGCCCTGTGCCATGTCTGTAATCTGTGTGTGATGGCCTCACTTCAGTCCAGTAAATGAAATTATTTACTTCTGAAAAAGCCCTTCAAAAAAAAGACCTCTCAGTATCCTGTAAGACACTGAAGATCAGCACTCTTAGGGAAAGGGTATAAGTGACTGGCTGACAGTAAGAGGGACAGCCAAGTCCAGCCTCACATTATCTTGCATACAGGTAATTGAGAAATTGTGACAACAGCTTCTGATACATCCAGCCATATCAGCAGAGATAACTCTCCTTTATTATTCAGGGCATCTCTATATGAACTATTTTTTCAGCCTGCTTAGATTGCAGTCTTCACAGGCTTTCACATTTATCTGAAATAAGTCTAGGCAGTACTGACCATTTTGTATAAAATTGCTTTGACAATGTAAAATGTCTTCTCTTAGTAGATAATCCATAAGCTAAAAGGAAAGCAGAAAAAAATCTGCAATGTTTAATATTGAAACATCATATTTTGTCACTCTAGGAAAAAAATTTCAATATTTTCCTTCTAAATCCTTCTAAGTTACTTTGAAAAGGAATTTTTATTTATATTTTGACAATACTTTTAAAAGCTTCAAATGTTTTCATTCTATGACAACAAAACTATTTGAGTGAATTGTGTTTCAAGAATGTTATTTTTCAGAGGAAATTAAAAAAATGTGTTATCAAGACAGAAAAAAAAAAGATAATGTAATGAAATGTAATGAAAATTCTGATTATTGTGGTACTTGCATTCTTTAAACCTGAAAACTTCCTTTCAGTGCTTAATGATTGGAAGAGTCAAAAAAGAAAGTGTTGATACTAGCTAGCATTAATTTTGGTATAGTTATATAGCTGGGAGATGAGGAATTAATTTCTGCTTCATCTATTTAACAGTAGAGAGAAAAGTTACTCTGTAGGCTGACATAGAGGAATTTTCAAGCCAGCAACAGTACTATTTCTTTCATGTGATTTAATGTCAATGATAAAAATGCAGAAGGTTTTTTGTGAGCATGACATTTATGAGGAAAAAAATAGTACATAATCAATTCAATTTGGCATATTTTCAATCTATAAAAAGAATAAAAATTAAGCACTGACATTTAAAAGATTTTCATATGTCCATTACAGGATTTCCAATTTTTTTTCTTTTTTTTTATTTGTTTTAGAAATGAATTAAAAAGTCAGTAAGATAGAGCTCAATTGTTTTTAAGACTTCATGCTTTCAGAATATTCCCTATACTTATTTTCTTGACTGCAGGCACTTACTGTTAATTTACATAGGCCTTCAGAATGACATTGAGAAAATTAATTATCAGAAACTACAATAATTTGTAATTAATTGACTATGGACTGGTAGCAGAAAATATTTCCCCACTAAACTAAGGCTAGAAATTGGTACTTTTTATTGAATGTCAGTATCAATGTAAGAAGTGTAAGTGAAATACCTTCAGAGACATAGCCTGACTCCCCTGTAATTGAACACAGTGTGGTAGCTAACTTCAGAAACATTTCACTGTATTTCCCTTTCTTAACATCTGTAGTTTGGTTGTTCTTCATTCAGAATCTGTCATTCTTCATGCACAGACACAAACCCTTCCCTTACAAATAAGAGGATAATTAAAAGAAATGTGTCACTATATAAAGCAAAAGAGGCTAGTGTTCCATCTAGCCTTGGAAAGAGGTTAGTGTTCCATTATTATTGCTTATTGTTTTGGGGTTTGTTTCTTTGTTCTGAAAATTCATTGAGGGGATTTATTTTATTCAGAGGTAGACATTCTCTAGGGGATAATGCTCCCCAATATTTTCTATGATAAACTGGATGTGCTGATCACAAGGGAAATAAAAGCAAGAGTGGCAAGGCATATGGAATATCATAGAATATACTATGTGGCATTCTCCTGCTGCTTTGGAAGAGTTGAGGCTTCCTGTCTGTTATCGATCTTGCTTGCCAGTCCTGTGTGGATATCTTGGAAATCTTAGGGAAAATTGCGTGGTGCTATACACTTGCTTTTACACAACTCAGTCCTACCCTCAACTTCTACTGACTATAATAGGAGTATAAACATCTACCAAGGATATGCTGAGAGGTACTTAAAACTAGAATCCTTAATTAGTGAACTGAATCTCTTTCTTATGTTCATACCCTCTATTCTTAGCCACGTCTGAGTCTTGTGGGAGTATAATACAGTCTTTATAGGAAAAGGTTGTTAAGGAGATATAAAGGAGGAAGTAATAGGCTTCAAGAGCAGAACAAAGTTTCTGAAAGAAAAGATTTTAAGAGTCAAAAACTGATGATATTAATTTATTAAATGCAAGTACATACCCACTTGTATTTCATATTTACTTAGACCAGGTGTATGATACTGTTTTAATGTCATCCAAGTCTGGATCCGTGGCCCATAGGCACAAAAGTGAGATTAGTTAGTATATTGGAGATATCTGCATCCAAACTTGAATAGAAAAAGATAGAGAAGAAGGAGAAGCAGGAACCTGGTCACTGGAATGGGGTAGTTTGAGGAAAACAAAATAGAATGAATAGAGCGGGATATAACAGAAGCCTCTTGAGACAGCACAGAAATCAGCTATAATAATCAAGTAGCTAATTGAATTAAATCCTCTCCAGCCGTGATTCAGACTACAGTGCATACTATGTCCATACAACATAGGGTTAGGTAGATCTCCATATATAACTCCTACAGCACTTTTCTCACTACATCTGGATTGCTTACTCTGTACTTTCCTTTAATTCAAGGGTATCTGAATGTGAAGCAGTTCATTCAAGTTATACCACACAAGTTTCAGCCTCTACAAGCTTTGTTTTTCCAGTGAGATGCTGTACAGTGTTGCTAATCTTCTTTTAGCAGTAATACATGAAACAGTCTTGTCACTGATTAAGATCCATTCAATATTTTCTAAAAATATATAAAAAATGTTTGCTAATACAGAATGGATTGGTTCCGAATTCAGAGATCAATAGTAAGTAGGAGATCCATCACCTAACACATTAGCAGACCTCTGCCTGGCTTTTTTGAGAGGTTTATGATTTTAAAATGACTGTGTTGCATTTACTGTGCATTCAGAATAGATTAAATTAGGCCACAAGCCAGTAACATAAGAACTAGACAAACAATATGACTTATTCCCATCCTTTTAGCAATTATCTGGTGACAGATTGTTTTCCTCTGTTTAAAGTATCTACTAGTAAAACATATCTGCTCATAAAAGAAAGATGGTTAGTGTGATGGCAATTTGCTTCTTCCTATAAGGATATGTGGAATATTTATTACAATTAAATAAAATTGTTTTTAAAGCTAAAGACAACAGCGTCATTAGGATGTATGTATTCAGTCTATTAAGCTTAAAACAAAGCAAGACTAATTAAGTTTTAAAGAGTGTCCACACTCCTTACAAAGACTTCAGCCTTTATTTCCCTATATAGGATATGAAGTTGTTTAAATAAAATATATGTGAGCAAGATTAATTTTCAGTTACATCAGAAGACCAAAATTCCACACAAGTCATCAGAGATTTTGTGTGCCTCTCTAACAGAAACTGCTTAACTGGCTGACAAGAGATCATTGTGAACATATCACTTTAAAGATATTGCTTTAGTTTCTTGGACTAGTTTCCATTTGATCTTTTATTCTGGGCTCCTAAGGGGACCGGAGAATCAGGATCCTGCCTAATAGCTGGTTTATCTAGGAACAGATGATCAATAAAACCCAGCAAAACCTTGGGATGCCTAAATGCAGTAAATGACCAATCTCAGTGCTTAAGGAGAGCCAAATTGAATATAAGCTGTGCCACAAGACTTCACAATTTGGTGACACAGTAAGGTTTAGGCATCACTTTTACTGTAGGAACTGTGAGACAGCTTTTCAGGAAGATCTGACAAACAAAATAGGTGGGACAATATTGTTTTTTAGTTTGATGTTCTTCATTTCTTCATAACATCCCATGAAAAAGGTTTCAAAGAAATTAAATACTAGATATGAACAACTCATTCTCTCTCGGTAGCAGAGAAATTGCTAACATGGAGTCAGTTTTTTATCTACATATTACTCTATTATTTCTCAGAAAAGATCGCTTTTCACAAAGAGCCAGGATTTTGCAAATGAAACTAGTATAACAATCATTGATTAAAAGACTCTACCAACGTGTCATCTATTTGTTCAAAGGGATTTTTAAAAATATTAATTAAAAATTGTAACATTGACCCTGAACTACATTTGCATCAAAACATTTAATAAAAACTTATCAGTACATTATCAAAGAATAAAAAATTTAATATCTGTTCAACTGTCTGGAATATATTCTTTGACATAAAATACTATTCATCTACTTCTGCAGGGTGTTGTACATAAACACACAAGGAATATATGCAGAATGCTCCCTTCCCATTAACCTCCAGAGCATTTTAATTTGCAAAACTAACTGAAAGAATCTGAATGGATTTGATTTGGATTTCTGAGTTGGTTTTCTGTAAGGCTCATTTAATTAAAGCAAAAAGAAAGAAAAAAATTTTCTACAAAATCCATCTAGTTTCCTTCATTCCCTCTTTTTAAAGATGAAATTTAAAAATAAAATTAATGGAAAGCTTTCCAATATATTATTCAAGCATTTTTTACTATATAAATATCTATATAAATATTTGACAGGATGGTGCAAAGAGAGTCTTCCCAGTGGTATCCAGTGACAGGACAAAATGCAATGAACACAAATAGAAATGCAACAATATTACTTTAATCATAAGAAAATATGTTTCTAATGTGAAGGTCATCAAACATAGGAATGGGTTTCTGAGAGTTTGGCAGTCTCCATCTGCAGAGATATTCAAGACCTAAATGGACACAGCTCTGGACAACCTGCTCTGACTGAATTTGCTTTGAGCAGATGAGTTGAATTGGGCAATGCCCAGAGGTCCCTGTGAACCTCAGGTATCTTTTGATTCTGTGATGCTTTAGGGATAAAAAAATGAATAGCTGAAAAACTAAGATATAGGTCTGTCAAAGTTCAAGTAGACACGATAAAACCTATGATGAAAATTACTAAAAATTGTAGAGGAAAAAAAAGCAGAGTGGAGAAATAATATAACTCTTTTTTTATAATTTATACTTGAAAATATGGAATGCATGTATGCATATACAGAAGCATATGCTTATTTTAATTAGATAACACAAAATACTTGGTTCTTCAGGTTGTCAATTGCAAGGCTTTTCAAGTAAGTTTGGAAGGACATTGTACATCATCTGATCCAAAACCCTGTGATCTGAAAAGGTCCAAAAAAGTGCCTCAGGTCACGAATTCACTGTCTCTAGAGATTATTTTCAACTCTCCAAAACCCACCTGGATTGTGTCCAGGAATGTCTTTAACATCCCTATGGGTACAAGGTGTTTTCTCAAATTGTCTGAAGAAGACTTTGGTACCCAAGATTTCCTGTCACCATAGGCAGATATGTGCACAGTCACACTCATGCAAAATTTCTAGGTGTGTATCACTCTTTAGACCTATTTAATTAACAAGAACAACACACTTACCTTTATGTTATAAAGCCTTTTCTTTATTCATTTTAGTCCAAAAATCCATAACTTTTTGTTCTGTGTGAAAATTAAGATCAGAAATCATGAAACTTGGCCTTTGCCTTGTTCAATTACATGTGTGTGACAAATTCTTGATTATTTGCAGCTAAATCCTCCAAAATAATACAAAACTGAAGAAGAAGAAAAAAACTAATTAAGAGATTAGTTATGTTATATAAATTCTATATGATTTCCAGGTGATTGGATTGTGGTGTCTGTCCTGTTGGTTGTTTTAACTTGACATAAATACAGGCTGTAGATCTTTTTTTAACATGGCATTTTGTGGGCAACTTCTGCATCTTGCTAATTAGGCTTTTGTGGCCAAATTCACCCTCTGCAGGAAAACCACTGTTTTCAAAGCAATTACAGCAATGTGAATCCAAGCAGCTTAGTTTTGAGACATGACAGGAGGGGAGAAAAAGAAAGAAAACAATAAAAATCAAACCTTCCTAACTCATGCATTGGGCTGCAAAAGTGAGACTAGATACAGAAGCTCTTAGCAACAAAGCTATTTTAGTATTTTGTATGTAGCAAAGAAATTGAATCATATTTTCCTATCCTTTCTACTACTCCTTTACTTGCTGGAACAAAATCAGTAATATGAACCAAGCTGAAAATTAAAAGTCCTTTTAGGAGGAAATCTTAACAGAGGATTGGAAAACATGGATAAAAATAAATGTGGAGATGTTATACAAAAAATCACAGAAGATGTTTGGATATAGGAAACACTCAGCCTTCCCATGTGATGTAGAGCAAAAGTAATTTAAATAATTTCTGCCCTATAGTTTAATTATTTATCACAAACAGTTGTAATAATTATCCACAGAGACTATTCCATTACTTAATAAATCTGGTAACAACAACAACAAATCTGCCAATAACATTAACCAAAGACCAGAATGAAACTAAAGGAATTGCCTCTCCTTGTGAGGGACTGTACTTTGCAGTATGCCCAACTTTAAATTATATCAAATCAATATTATCACAGCTTCTGTTAATACACTACATGGTTCAAAGGAATAATCAGTGTCAGAGGGTAGAGGAAAGTAAGCCAGTGCTGAGATCCTGAAATAACATGTTAAATTAGGAAGGAATCAACTCTGCAAGTTGCTGAAGAAGTAACGAATGGTGTTGAGCGTCTCAAAGTGCCCAAGAAGCTGATGAGATTTCACAGAACCATTTACATCTATGAGCATTTCAGCAATGTTCTTGTAGGAGTGAATAAATATAGGCCAATAACTACTCTGTTTCCAGATAGTTATACACTCTGAGAGACATAAACAGACAGACAGACAGACAGATAGATGGATAGATAGATAGATAAATAGATAGATAGATATTGTTTTATCTATCTATCTATCTATCTATCTATCTATCTATCTATTTATTTCAAGAAATTTGAGATCTGCAAAGTTCAAATGAAAACTAGTACAAAACATCTACAAGTCATTGGGCCTAACTTAGTTCAAGCTTCCAGAGACTGTCTGAAAAGAAAAAAAAATAGGGAGCACCAACATCTGGACACATCTCATTTTGTTCTAACTCATTACATCTTGAAGGATTGTGTACATCATCTTATGACATGCATACCACTCAAACAGACAGCATGAGTTAGCACAGAAACAGCTACTGATTTATTACCACAGGTAGATGTGTCACCTACTGCTGATAGTGTTGAACCTGGAAAAGAGTTATTCATGGAACAGATCTTTGTAGTCCTTCTCAGACTGGAGGTTCCAGACTGGAGAAATATACCTGAAAACTGAGCTGCTAAGTAGCATCGCTACATATGACAGTCTGTTTACAAAGTGCAGATTTCCAGGACAATATTATTGTATTTGTTCCTGACTCCTGGCCTAAGTCTGGACAGCCTGAAAGCTTCAGATGCTTCTCAGTTGTATATTTGTCCAATTCTCTGAATAGCAGGAGAGTAAGAAAATGTGGTGATTTTATGAGAGTAAAAAAAAAAGTCTCTCAAATAGTATGCTACATAATTAATGATAAGAAGACTTAAACTTTGAAGAATGGAAATGCTTGCAAAATGTTAAAGCTAAATATCGAAGCATTTTAGTAAAAGATGCACTAATTACATCTAAAATCAGATTGGTTACTAAAAATGGGAAGAATAAATGTTAAATATGCAGAGAAATAAAACAATATAAAGCAAAGCAAAGCAATAGGCATGTTTATATGAGTGACTAAAAATTAGATCCTTATTACCAATGGGATGAGACATAAGGTATGATAGAACACATATAGCACACAAAACCATAACATTTTTTATCTTTTCTGTCATGTAAGAATAATTTTGTAAGGACATGAAAAGCAGGATTTTGTAACATAACATGTTAGCATAACTGTTTGTCTCTGATTTTGGACAGCCAAAGCTATTATTTAGATGGATCTAGACTTACCTGAGTGAAAATGTTATTGAAATTTGCTGTTTGAACTCAAGCTCTCTTACTGGGTTTTTTTTTTTCTCATGGTTTGAATGGAACAAATTATATTCTCAGCTACTGATTTTAATTTTATGTATAATTTTCAGATGAGTAAGAGGGTAATGATAGAGTTCAAAAGGGTAATACTCATATCACAGTTAAACCAGGAAATTACAAACTGCTACTCTTTGGGCACTAATTCTTTACTTATTAGAAAACACTCTGGATAAAAAAGGTCAATAGTGACAGCCACTCATAAATAGATTCTGACATGTTCCTACTACCATATCGAAAATATTAAAAGGGAGAGAGTGACAACATGTACTCCTGCTATCTGCTGGTCCCACAAAGAAGTGTTTGGCAGGAGATGTGAGAGGCATTTAATTAAAAGCAGCTTTAAACTGACATTCTGTCCTTTGGATTTTGTAACTACACTTAAGTTTATCAGGCATAAAGAAGTTGTTCTAAGAAGTCTTTTAAAGAGGTCAGTGCAACTGCTGAGAACTATAAAGGTGGTGAAACAGTTTTTGGGTTTTCTAATTACATGTATTGCCTGCATTAGAGGCGACTTACAAAGGCTAAGTCCAAAGATTTGAGATGGTGAAGAGGGGTTTTTTTGAGAAAAATCTTTGAGATGATGAAGAGGCTTTTAAGATACAGCTTTGTGCCCCAGAATGTGCTCTGATCCATAGGACTCAAGGGGGTGTGACTCTGAACAAATCAGAGTCATACTGACAAAAACAAAAATGTCTAAAGTGTTCCAGTCCAGAGATGAACCGTGCGGTTCAGTGAAGAAACACTTTTATTAGCACTCTCTTTGTGACCTGGCTTATGGAGATAGAATGGTGTGGAACTGTGTGATAAGGCAGTGCATAGATTCAGTTATATGGCGAACATTTAGCTGTTACTCTTGATGGCATGGGATATAAAACACCTAAGGAAAAGGAAGATGTAAGAGTCTGATGAATGCTAAGTGCATTCACAACAGAAACAAAAAAATAAATCTGTTATTTGTTTATAAAGACACATTTTCTGCTTCCTTCATACGACTTCTCTGAAATTTTCTATTTGCTTTATTTGCAGATTCAGTCTGATGCTTTACTGTCCTATATGATTACACTGTTATTTAGGTCCAGGTGGACTGGCTGATATTGATAACTGTTCACTGTTCATTGTGCTTAAACTGTCAAAGCAAAGGTGTCTGTGGCATTTCACAGTAATGTTTCCATCAGCACATGGCCTGTGACCTGTTAATGTGTCCAGTCAGAAGAGAATATATAGACCCCTCTTAGCAAGTAAATAGATATTTAACAAATGTGAGACTTGTCATCATGCCTTATGGTTTCATCTTCATCTATCACTAAAACCAACTTAATGTTCCCAAATTGACCTGTACTGAACAATTTGAGAAATTTAAATAGTATAAATAGCCCATGGCTTGGAAAATAATTTTCATTCTAATGTATGTTGTGAGTTATCTATTAGCCATCTAAGCAAGAGCAAGATGAAAAAAAAGGTACTTTAGCCATCGGAAAAGGACAGACTGGGAAACTGAAAGGAAAACTATTATTAAGTTTTTCAACAGAATTTAGTAATTTTAAGGTTAGGAGGATTTCTAACACTGCTTTCAGTTCATAGCTATTCATCAATGAATAATGTTGATTAAAATATGAAAATTCATTTTTTAAAATTATATTCATCATATGGAAAATCACTTGTGTACACTCTTACACGTATATACATTTTAGTGTAAATCTACAAAACCAGTGACTCCCTCAAAAGAGAACACAAGCACACTTTATTTTTAGAATATGGGTAAACACTTCTGAGCTGCACATTTAGAGTCTTCAGAGTAACAGCATTTGATTAATATAACTGAGTAACATCATTTGAATCAGGAAACTTATGAGTTTAGTTTTAATTTTGATTTTTAAAATGAGACAAAGTGAAAAATAATATGATCCTCTGAATAGTATACTTTGGGTACCATTTTCAAAAGCGAGTGACTTCAGGGACTACTTTTACAGTGGTTTTTTTTTCTGCTGGGAGTTTCGGTGAAGCTTAGGGCAATGATCTTCTAAAGTTGCAGAACACAGAGCAGAGTTTCAGGAAAGGAACTGTACAGTTATGCTACTTGAAACAAATTTGAGACACTTTGTGTGCAATAATTCTGTGGGGCATTCTTGTGGATATTTTCCAATTGCTCAAACTAAAGGAACAGACAGAATCTTTTAGGGTCCTTTCATAAGCCATTCTAGTCCTATTATGTATCATATTAAGGCCAGTGTAGCCTCTTTAACAGTCAAACTAGTCAGAGAATCTGGAAGATGTTCTTTATTTTAAAGTTTGTTTCAAAATTGATCTGATAATAAACTAATAAATCAATCTTAACAATGCATGTAATTTCTTTAAAAGTTACCATATATAGTTCTGATATTATTTGTCATAATTATTACAACTGAAAAAAAACAAAACAAAACAAAAAAAACCCCTCTGAACCTGGAGAGAGGAAAAGAAATTTTAATTTCCCTTTTGTATATCTGGTTTAATTTATACCTTAAATCTTTCAATAGGAAGATAAACATTAAATATATAGACTAAGTTTTTAAAAGCACTACAAACTAGGATGCTTCTAAAATATAATTACAAGTCTGAATAATGATAGACAGTATAACAACCTCCATTACTTAGGAAGAGGAGCATCAGAATTGATGGAGAGCATTGGGGAAACATAACAGACAGTAGGAATATATTTTACGGCCTTTAGCATTGGATCAAAAGTCTTGGGAACAGAAGTTAAAGACAGAAAGACAGATTAGAGCTCAGCCTCATGCCAATATGTGACTGTTCTCTATTTGTGCTTCAGTTAAAACTCGTGGTAATATGAGGTTATTCACTTTATAACCCTCCCTTCCTCTTTGCCTCTAGAAAAAAAATTAAGTTCTAGAAAGTGTCTCAGGACATACCTTATTCTTCTTAAAATCAGAAAAGGAGCATGAAAATTGTTGTTTAAAATTAGACCTGTGGCTTTCCCTTTGAATCAATTTTTTACTTTTTACATTATAGTAGAAATTATATGGGTTGTACTTTATTTCTACATATAACGGAGAAATTATGCACTCTCCTCTCTTTTCTCCTATCATAAGAGCTATTTTTTGAAGGAGGAAATGTTGAAGATGAAGAAGAATGAGGCTAAGGGAGAGAGTGTGGGACTGAGATATTCCATGTCATTCATCCCTAAGGGAGACGAACAGAAAGCAGAGGCAGGAATTAGGACTATTGGGAAAAGTAATAGTGGAAAGGAGGCAGAGAGAAGCTAGTGAGCTTGCAAGGAAAGAAAAGGGAAACTTGCAGGAAATTATTTATGAGAAGAGGCAAGACAGGAGAACAGCTGTGAAAGAAAGCAACAGGAATTCTGATAGTCTGAAATTGATAGGAAATGGACAGAGAATCGGAAAGAGACACGGAAAAACTATGGAGCACACATGGTCAGGAAACAGCAGAATCCAGATCTGAAATGCTGACACAGCCTCCCCATAAAGCCCTAACTTTTATAAATAAGCAAGATGAAGATCAAGCACTGGGCCTCTCACACATCCCCCGATCATTGCTTTGTCAGTGATTTTGGGAATAAACCTAATTCTTGCTCTCTGAGCTTGCCATGTCTTGAAGATGCTCACTGTGATTGCACAGGTAGCTTTATTCACTTTCCCAGAGGACTTTCCAAACCAAACCACAAAGACTCAGTGAGATGACAGACACTAATAAATACTTACACAGGAAGGAGTGAAAATTATCTTTAAAAGAATTTTTTTCCCAATTATTTTTTAAAAAGTATTGTTTTTAGAATGTAATCAATGGAATGCAAACTTTGTAATCAGACAGTTGCATGCAGCCATCTAGAACTTGCTTTTTACCTTTTTGGTATTGTTTTGTGTGGTTATATGTTTCAATCCTTTTATCTACTTACTCTTAGATATAGACTCTCACCACTTCGATTTTTTTTCATCTAATAGGCAAGTGCTTTTCTCTTCTGTCCTGTGTGCTTTTTTTCCCTTTTAACTTTAATTCCTTTACTTCTAATTACATTCTCTTGTATCAGGCTAAATTATTCCTCTCCTTCCTTTGTGTTTACTGCCTTCAGATGTTTGTAGTTTATTATGTCCTCCTTTCTTCCCTAACCTAATTACTTCACTAAACTATTTGTATTTATGCTTTTAATCTTTTCTAATAAGTAAGTCTATTCATCCCTTTAATCATTTCCACTACTCTTCTTTCAAAGGCCTTTTTTTAGACCTTTTCATGACTTACAAAATGCTTTATTTATTTTTCTTGTTAAACATTGATTTAAAATTTATATTTGACATCTTAACCATGTAACTGTCCTTTTAAAATTATTTTTATTTATTTTAATAACTCACTTTTTCTCATATAAATTTTCTCCTTATTTTCATGTCTCTTTTACATCCTTTTATCTTTGTGGCTTAAGTATGGATACTCGCTTTTTCCTTCAATTTTATTTTACGTTTTCTTACCATGTAGGCATCTGCAGGATATAGACAGAGAGACTGAAACAGACACCCATTCCAACTATAAGTTAAGATTCAGTGACAGAAATAATTTCTATCATGTGCATCCTCTGTAGGCACCTATTTACTGTGAGTTCTGTGCTCTCTCCCACTCACATCACCTGCTTTTGTCTAGTACTGGCTTCAATACTGACAAGATTTGTGCAGTCCTGCTTTGTGCACATACATCATCTCCCATACGGCACAAAGAGTGCATTTCCTTTTTTGCAATTCAACAGTGTGTCAACTAGTTTTACAGCATCTGCTGACTGATGATATTCCAGTGTGGAACAGTTTGGACAAAATGAAGGTTGAGTTGCAGAGATATTTTTGCAAAAGTCTTATCACATTTGCTGAAATGTAAATTAACTTGCACTCTAACTTCACTGATTGACAAAGCTATAACTAGTCGGTAATACAAGGTATTGTAAAATTTAAAAAAGCCTTTTGACAATTATAAAAGTCTGACTCAATGCCATTGTCACTAAACAGCAATTAAAAATACATCTGCCAGAGTGTCAAGAGATGTGAGCAGGAATTTAGGGTGCAGAATAGCTCAGCTAACTGTTGTTGCTAAACAGACTTCTATTTCTGCCTGCTTCTAAGTGAGTGCAGTTGAAAAAACTTGTCTGGAATAGAAAGACCTGACAACACGACATTATACAGAAATTAAGGCAGTGGGAGACGTGGCTTTGAGCTCAGGAATACATGTCAGTGCAAAGAGGAAGCTTCTGTCTCCACCAAAATGGGAATCGTTCTGTTTCCTTCAATCACACAACAACCCTTTCCTTTGAGCCTGCTTTGACGTAGGTGCCTTCACCAAACTCTTTTGCTAATTTTTGACTAACACCATTGTGTGTCACTCAGCAGCAGTTTCTCTGCAGTTCTCTTACCCTCCCTATTTCATGCATGCTTATTAATGTGGGGAGCAATGTAAATTCATGAATTTACTGGAGATGATAGGCAAAGGTTTCTGCATTATTGTCACAATATATATAGACTCGACAAAATTGAAACATTTCATATACAAATTGTATATTTTGTAATTATGAATTAGCAAAGCATATATATATGTATATATAACATTTTCAAAAGGAAAAAATCTGATTTAAATGAAAAGAGTTTTATAATTTAATAAAAGAAAATCTTAAAATACTTTTTAAATTCCTTGGTCTGTTATTCAAGTAGGAACAAATTTCACTCCAAATTGCCTGTTGTCAACCAACAAAACTAACAAGTTATTTTAATCAGTTCTCTGCTTTCTTCTTTTTTACACATCAGACTTACAAAACACATACCATAGTACATAGGTTTGCCGAAACATTCTTTATTTAATAATGGATTCTATTTCTAGAAGAGTTTATGCTTTTTCTAATAACCTCTTCATGCAGCCTTTATTACATGTTTTTCTTACTAGTAACATTATATATCCTTCCTTCCTTCCTTCCTTCCTTCCTTCCTTCCTTCCTTCCTTCCTTCCCTCCTTCCCTCCCTCCTTCCTTCCCTGCTTCTCTCCCCACCTTCCTCCCTCCCTCCTTCTCATTTTTTTTTCTTCTTTCTCATGTGTTGAATCTATCTCTTTTTTTGTACTTATGCCAACTTCGTTTACTGTTCTTATGGCATTTATGTATACTCAGGGAAAATGGCTCTTTTCACAGACGGCAAACCTTCCTGCTACTGGAAGTGAAAGTAGGAGTTCAAACTCTACATTCCAAGATGAAATACTTAAATCAGATAGAACTGAAATTAAATTTCTCCATCAACATGCAGCATAACATGGAGTCTTAAAATTATATATATTCAGGTTCAGGATGAACACTGAGGCCTGGCCAAACACAGCTTCATGCAATGAAGTTTAAGATCAAGCACTGTGTATTTTTAGTAAAACTCACATCTCATTGTACTCTTAGCCAGCTGACAAGTACCATTCTAGTGTTAACTTTCCTTTCCTACATCTACTTAATTGTCTAAGATGCCTGAGCACAAACTCCAACAAATATGTCTCAAGTGTACTTAAAGCTAACAAAAACCCTGGGAAAGAAATTGAATGTGAGTTGTTTTTGAAGATAATAGATTCAATTTATGTACAATTATTATAGCTGTAAGCACTTTTATTCATTGCAGGTGTGGGCCTCAGGAAGATTGGGAAGGGCAACTTTTAGAGTGTTTGAGCAACTGTCAAACTGTGTCTATTTTTCAGCATGACTTTTATGTAAATAAAACATAATTGGAAAAAATATTCTCTAACTATATTTTATTCTTGTGATACTAGATGGATTACAGGCATTCTGTTCTGAGCTGATAGAAATACTAGATAGAAATCTAGTATTTCTGGAGAAACAGAGATCAAACATTGAACCCATATTCTACCCATAAACTACGCATTTTTAAAATGTAGCTACACAACACTTTTTAGATTTTGTGGTCACATCAATTTTACAGGCACTGAATGGTTTCTGTTTGCATTGCTTTTCCTTTAGCCCATAGAGATGCATATGCAAGTAATTCTCTTTAGCATTTATTAGTGCATTGACTACTGTTTATAATTGCTCACAGAATATATAGAATGCTTTTAGCATTGCTGAACTATGCATAACATGAACGGAAGAAATAGTCACTTAGAATACTCTGTGAATACTCTAGGCTTTTCATACATTTAATTATATTTCACAATTTGAATTTTAATTTTAGTTTGGTGAAATTGGCTTTTAGTCCTATAAGTCTCTGCATACTACTTTCTCAAACTGTTTCTTCAAAAGAATTAAGGCATTCTGAAATATCAACTTTCAGAGTGAAAATGCACTACTCTGTTTCTTGAAGAAAAAATTTCTGATGAAAGAATCTGAAA
Source organism: Orthonyx spaldingii (assembly GCA_013397795.1). Taxonomy (NCBI): domain Eukaryota; kingdom Metazoa; phylum Chordata; class Aves; order Passeriformes; family Orthonychidae; genus Orthonyx; species Orthonyx spaldingii. The sequence continues at coordinate 587,436 of VZTJ01005995.1, forward strand.
TACTGAAATAGGTTTTAAACACACCACATGGTTGATATTTCTAACACATGAAACCAGTATTCATGGTTGTGTGAGTGAAAAAAAATCTACTTGGTTCCCTGTTTCAAACATTTGTACAATCCATCAGGCATAAGTCTAGGAGAATCAGCCAAAATCTTTCAGTTAAAAGGTAATGATATACAAAATTTCTGAAGTCTCTTCACCGATTCCTTCTACTTTTTAAATAGGCTAATTTTAAAAAACTCATTGTTAAATAAGGAAAAGAGTTTTCCTATGACTGGTGGAAATACCCCAAATCAACAAAGAGCTACCAAGCTGCAAAACTTTTCCATTCTAGTGGGATTGTTGTTTTAGCAATGGGAATTTCTTCTACCAGATAAGCATGGTGCTGGAAGACACTCTTTTGTATAGGCTACAGTAGCTGTATTTAAATGAATTGTATATTGAGAAGATACGTAGGAGAGGAGGAAAGCCATCAGTTTGCAGTGCACACCTGTAACTATCTTTTTGTACTTCTTTAATGGTAGAACATCACACTCTGCTTAATATCCTGTGAGAGTGCATGCTGTATTTGCTCAAGGACACACAGTTACTGCACTCATTTTGTGCAGTATGAATTGCTCAGAGGAGGTTGTTTCTTCTTGATGAAGAAAGAATTGATATAATGTCTTCTCCCTCTCTTACTCTATTTGTAGCAGCCAGAGAAAATCAAGTGGTTTCACCTATGTCTGTTGGTTCACGTGGTCAGTTAGTGTAAGGAATTCCATTCACTTGATGAACTACAGCACTATGAATTCTGTTTCACAACCAAAACTGCAATTTCTGGTCACAAGAATGGCAATCATCTGCTGAAGTTTCAGAATAAACAGCAGAGATCATTGAGCTTCATCCAGTGCAGGAGGTAATGCATGAAACCTTGTCACAGCTGCTGAACATGAACAAAAATTTTACAAAATCACTGCTAGATATGTATTGGGTTTAGGTAGGTGACAAGGCTTTGGTAGTGGGGGGGGGGGGGG
>VZTJ01005995.1:588513-600960 GCA_013397795.1 Orthonyx spaldingii
GGGGGTGTATTATACCTAGATGGATTCTGTGAGAGGACACCCGGCTCCCCACGTGTCAGACAGATACAGTTCCAGCCAGCTCCAAATGGACCCACCACTACATGGCTGAGCCTATCAGTGATGCTGGCAGCACCTCTGTGATAACATATTTAAGAAAGGGTGAAGAACACTCCAGTGGTACTGTGAAGGAGTGGAGAGAGGAAAGTGAAACAGTCCCGATCAGTAAAAGAGTGAGAGGAGTTGCTCCAGGCATCTGAGTAGCCTATGGGAGAAGACCATAGTGATACAGGCTGTCTCCCTGCATCCCATGGAGGTTCACCAACAGTGAGAGCAGAAGACAGACTAAAGGAAAACCACTTTTTTAAGTACTACAGTTATAGGAGATGCTAAATAGATGCATATATGTTTCATAAGACAACATGAAGGCAATTTACTTCCAGTCAAAACATAAGCAAGATCTTTAGATATCTTTGAACTTTTGGTACATCTCTCTGCCACAAAAATCAATGATCACCAAACCTCTTCTCTGCTTCTTTGACAAGACAGATCAGTGGCAATGGATTTTCTGGCAGAAGTGTACTTCAAAAATGTGAGCAAGTGACTGACATCCAATTCTACTCATCTGCTATGACAAATAGACATTGCTGACTGTCATTTGTGGTGTTCCAGTCTATGGCATTGGAATAAATCTCCACTAGACATAACCAGATGGGAATGAAGTGCTTATCATTTACTGTTCAAGAACGCTGACATCAACTGAATGAAGCTGTGCACAAGAGAAGTGCTTGCTGCTGAAGTTGTTAATGATGTCTACAGTTATAAGGTGGAGATTCACGTGGCTCACAAGTGTATTCCAGAGAAAGAGGAGCTGACATTGCTGGCCACATCCTGATGACTGCAGAGATGATCCCTTTGCTTGCACAGCTATTTGCAAGCCAGAAAAAACTGGCACGATGAGCTGTGTGCTGAGGTAAATTTTGAAGTATTTGCACTTCCATCTGAAAAGCTGATAGTGGAATCCCTCCCTGGCTGGTTTCTTCAGGTCAGAAATTATTGTCAGTGATCCAATAGAGGCACAGTTCAGGCTGAAGAGATGGCCAAAAGACAAACTGTTTGCCAGAGTAATTTCTTTTAATTCTTCAGCATGAGTGGACTGTGACAAAAGATCCTTCTTATGAGGAAGTAAGATTATTCTTCCTGCCTGAGCAGTCTAGACCCACTAGCAATCTTTTTGAAGCATAGCGGAGCTTTGTTTCTATGAAAGCAGTTCCACTTGCAGTGCTGTAGTGCAGGGAATATGATTTTTTGCTATCCCCAGTAAAAGGCTACAGGTTCTGCCCTGAGCTGAGAGCTCCAGTCTCAGCGCTGGCCTGGTTTCACCTTCTGCTTTGGAGGCAAATGCCTGTTACCCTCCCCCCCCCTCCCCCCGCCTGTGCTTAAGCCTGAGCTGTGCCAATGGGAAGAGTCTGGCAAACCCAGGGGGGGCATTGCACTGGGGGAAGATTTGAGATAGGGGACCATGCTCTCACTCAACTGGGAGCAGACAGAAGTCAGGAACTTAGAGCAAGAAAGACATAAAGGAAAAATCAAGCATGTTGAGGAGAAGGGAACTCAATCACTGTGTTATGCTCTTCCCAATAAAGGCTTTGGGGACTCTAACGGCAACTGCTTGCCATCACTGAGTGAGGATGACTGGCACACTTGACCACAGATCCAACAGGGTATTAGAAGGGAGAGTACAATGTTACTAACACTGCTAGTAAAAGTATTAGAGAAGGAAACCAACTACTTGAAGACAGAAAGTGAAGAGAAAGAACTGTGCTGAATGTCAACATGAATGCTCAGTACAAGGACCAAGAACTGATTTCTGACTGTAAACCACAAGGTCTGCAACAGTCTCGCAAAAAAATTCCAGAGAAGCAAACAATCTTTGAAATCCTAAGATTATCCCAGTATCTATTCAAATTAAGGTATACTCTTTTTCTAAGTCTAGTGATAAATACTGCAAATATTCCATGTCTCACAGAATTATTCGGACTTTGATCTTTGATCCTTAGTAAGAACAGAAGAAAAATACTAAAATTAAATAAAATAAACTTTCACTTGAGTCTCAAGTATCAATTTACAGAATTTTCCTACTTTATATTATGCCTGTCTGAGATTTTCTTGTGATGCTAATAATTTATTGACTCCATGAACGATTTAGAGATGACACTAAGACACATGAAATGCAATTAAACTTTGACACTAATCGCTTTGATCAAGTAAGGTCAGAGACAATACTTGCACCTATTAATATTTTATGAAGTAAAATTTTTGCCTTGATTTCTGAATAAGAGGGAAAAACTCAAAAGATATGATATGTCAAAAGTGTCAGACAGAATTTTCAAAAGTAATACACAAGTGAATCTCTTGATGACATGAGTCATGCAGAAGCCATTCAGGTTCAACTTGTTGTGACAACTGTGCTAGAAACATTTTTTTTCTCTAGATACAGCGGGTGTTTTTTCTAAAAACTAATTTGAATTATGCTTTTGTTTTCCAGTCTCTGCTTTAGTTTTGTACTGAAATTGATTTATTTACTTTTGCAACAATAAAATAAATACTTATGTTTAAGAAAATATATAGAATATAATTTAATAACACAAAACCACATATAAGTAATTGTTTATAAATTAAATCAGTTAAAGTAATACTCTAAAGCATTCTATTGAAACATTGAATAGATGTAGAAGAATTCACGTCTCTCTATTCATTGTGTAGTATTCTTCTGAAATTAAGTCAAAAACTAAATAGCAAGTACTACGTTGACAATCAGGAGTAACTTAAATATGGTAAATTAAAATAATAGAATTAATAGTTTTTTTTTAAATTTTTATTTTCTGTATTTCCCACAGCCATTTTTCTTCAGCTGAATCAAGAAATGTGGTAAAAAAATTGAGTCACACCAGTACATTGTTACCCAGCACTGGAGAATTCACTGCCCAACTGCTGTCTCCATCATTTGATGCTTAGTAGAAAGTAGATTGGACACAGGGAGCATAAGTGTGTGGGTGCTCCTTTATTTTTTGTGTTGTTTTCTTGTCATAAAAGAAAACATTTTTGACAGTATTCCATACTGAATACCATTTAACCTATGTGAGAATATAGCAGCACTAGCGAGGCACCACTTAGTGTACAATAAATCACAATCCATCATAGTAATCTCAAGCATCTACAGCAGAAAATCTCTTGAGGATATATCTCATGAAGTCAGCACTGTTTGGGTTATTACAGCAAACCAAAACATAGCCTAAGCAAAATGCTTTTTGCAGCTTTTCCCAAATACAGTGGAAGATAACAAAGGCTTGCTTCCAATTATGATGAAATTTGAAATTCTCTAGCACTTACTGGGAGAATTCTTTGTGATATTTTTTCCAGTATATATATTTTTCAGCTTTTCACAATCCTTCTGTACTTCCATCATTCATTCCTGCAGCATAGTTTTTCATTATTTGTTTATTTATTTATTTTCAGGCAACCATCCTAAGCAATCCCCCATCTCTCTTATATTGTTTCTCTGTTTTTAAGTACTGATATGCCCTGTTCTGGAGAGTTTTCAAAAGAAAAGACAAGTGGGAATTTGCTGGAATTCAAAACACTAATTTTATTCCTTCTAAGACAGCTGTTTTCTGCACAGCTAGCTGTTTACCAGCTTTTTAAATAGTAATAACATAACACAGTAGTTAAAGCCATGTGTGTCAACTTTACAACTTTGTATGGAAAACAGTTTCGTGAATCATTAGTAAATATGTATAAATCAGACAACACAGTAAAAAGCATATCGGGATAGATGCTGACATTTGGTAGTGCCAAGACAGAAAATTTTCTGTGACACTTATTCTTCTTTGGTCACATATATGCAGATGAGAGATATTAAAATAAACAAACAAAACTGGTCAATCTGTGAGGTTAGCTGTCCTATTTGTGATCAATGGTCAAGGTGAATTTTGAGAGATATTTTTGGATTTACAAGTTCAAATTGGTTAATTATCTTATGGCAAACAAACAAAGAAGTATACATAAAAAAACCCAGATGAAATACCATGGTCCACCATCGTACTTGTCCAATCTTTAATTATCTATTACCATACTTGCCATAAAGAGGCATATGCAGATCCAAAAAATATGAAGTCCAATAGCCCAAGGAGCAGTTTGTTTTCTTTCCTAGCTGTAAAGTTGACATCATGTTGTAGTCTCTCAACATCCAGCATAAATCTTAGTGACTGCACATGAAACACACCACCGTAAAGGAAACTGTTCCTGTTCATTATAAGGCGCTGTGCACATTTTCTACATGAGGAATTACGTGCACTCTCTTTCAAGGACATCAAAGGGACTAAGTGAAGCATAATAGTTTTTTTGGTATAAATAGTACGTATCAAAGCCTTGCTAATGCCAATCACAGAAGTATTTCTAAGGTTCACTTTTTTTGATACTGTTATCCAAGGAACAATGCAATATGCTGCTTTTCTTAGTAGAAGCACCGTAAAGCATGAAGTTTAAATTTCTGGTCTTCTGCTATAGAAAAACAACTTAATTCTGATCACAGAATGATGAACACACCCACATTTCAGATTCAAGGTAGCACTACCAGGTTAAACATACTTTTGAGATCGTTTCAAAACATAAAGTGCACTGAAAAACATTATTAAAAAATGTCCCATCTTCATCATAGTCTCATTATGGACATCCTTATCTCTGTTAATAGAATGTGGTTGAAAGTTTTTGTGATCCCATGAAGTCCTTTTAAAATGAATGGTTATAGAAGTGCAAAGAGCTAAACCCACAATGGGATTTCAGTGCTACTGAAGACTCCATCTCTCCTAAGGAACAACGCAAAGCATACAGTAAATCAAGTGCTAATTATTAGGCGCTACACAACTGAAAACTTTACCAAAGAGCATTCATTCTGCACAGGTTATTCAAGATTGTCCATATGGAAGGCCAAGTCTTTGTTACAGAAACAGCTGGATACCTATTTTTTCTCAAAAATCTTAGAGAACATTTTGTGAACATTTGTCCTAAACTTACGTGTTCAGATCAGGCTGATCTTTCTCATGATGAAGAAATGAGAGAGAGATTGTTGTAGCCAGATGAATAAGCATTCACTGCAGTCAAACAATAAACTAGGTGATTTATTAGTGGTGACATTGTAAAAAGAAATGTTAAATTTACTGCAGGCAATATCCCAGTGTTAATGCACCTCCTTAGAAGGGAAGAAGATTCTTTTCCAAGACTTATGGAATTTTTATACAAACAGCAGAAATTTTAGCATGTAAGTGTTCAGACCAGGCAATTCCAAAAAAGGCGCAAATTATGGTCAGGGGAGAACACTCAGATCAGTTCTCTTTCTGCTTCCCTGTGTGTTTTTCCCAGGGTTACTGACTACGAAGGAAGAAATGAGACCTACTGTCAGTTGTGTATTGGAGAAAACTTGGCTGTTGTCACTGTGTCCCCATTCACACTTTAACTGGGCTGGTTTTAAAGTTATACTTGGGCTCAGATATGAGTTGACCTATCTGTCAGCTCAGCTGTCAGATGAATAGGGATACACTTTTTAGTGCCTATGAAACTTGTGAAATTACTGAAAGCCCAGTAAACATTTAGAGAGATAGCTCTAAATTCCAGATATGTGTAAAACAGGGATAAAGTAGACATATATGAAAAAGCAAGGGACAATCTCCGTCCTATGGCTTATTCAATCTTTTGCAAAACACTTTGTCTGACAACACATTTTTATAACTAAGCACTTCTAGAGGACTTTTTATGTTCAAAGTGCCTTTCAAATTTTGAATCCAATGATAGTCCTTATTTTAGGGACTTTGATGATGTAGCCATACAACAGAAAATCATTAGCATCTATTAGATTACTTAACATTTTGAGAGAAGAATGAAGAATAACTACAGAAATATCTATATAAAAGCTCTCTGAAAGAGAAAGAAAGGAAGAGCTTCACTTTAAGTATTGCCCAGCTTGATGACCAGCTATCCTGAGGATGGAAGTTTTCCACTCTCTTTTTCAAGTGAAAAGAGATCAGCATATCTAGAAGTCAAATTCACCTGACATGTAGGAAGATGCCAATTTTGCATGGAGATAGCAAAGATAGCAATGAACTAAGCAAAACCACATAAGCTTTTATGTTGAGGGCCAAACTGAAATACAAGGTTACCTGTGTTTTATTGTGTTTTAACATAAGTAGGTGATGTTTTTGCCTCAAAGCATGTTAAAGTTTCCAGCAGAACTCCTCACTTTGAGATAGCTCAAATACCAGTTAGAAACACTTATAAATTGATGTAGATATTTACTTATTGATTCTCCATGGCATTAAGAAAATATTTCTTAGTCTTAAGTTAAGAAATGGCACCCTCCTGCTTATTTTCGAAGGATGTAGCTCTACTGTTCAAAAATCACAATGGAAAATGTATAAAATATTTTTGGCAAATATATACTCATTTAACATTTTTTGCTTTCAGAAGGCATACAAATTTTAAACATATAAAATCAACAATACAGACATTTTAAGGATATATTTTTTTAAAAGTAAGTTTGCATTCAAAATAATTATAAATTTTTTGTAAATACTAAAAACCTTGGAATTATGCCAAATATTCTCTTTATATTCAATTTTATTAAGAATTAATTACTGATCACTATGCTAAAACAAACCTAAATAGAACATAATCTTACTCTGAATGGCGATATTTTTCCCCAGTACTGCAAGTATGCCACAGTTTACCTAAATCCAATCACCATGATGTCAAAATATCAATTATGATCTAAATTCCTCACTTACCTGGTACAGCAGGGACTACACTGAGGTGTCCCTATACCCCAAATCACAATTTAAACATACACATAATTTTTAAGGCTGGTATCTTCAGATCCAACACTTTGTAAGACGATCGAGAGACACGATTTGTTGTATTCAAAGAAAATGCTTACTTTATTTCTTTACGGCCTTATCTTTCTATTTGTCAGTTCAAGGTTGTTTAGGGTCTATTTTCACTCTTTTTATTTCAGCAAAATTTCAAGAAAAATTATCTGAAGAGATAAACCAAATGTACATTGTGCAGAAAGATAGGAGGAAAAAAAACCCAACGAAAAAACACACAAAAAACATCCCAAAACCAAACCCCTTTGCAAATATTTCCAAGGTTAGTTCAAATACTTTTGCTCCTCTGGGAAAAAGGAAAATAGATTTAATTCAGAGCTCACAGTCATGAATATTCATTATGCTTCCTTTCCTATCTGGAAATGCATCAATTAATTAATTAAATATTCATAGAAGTGCTTCTTTTTCTCCTCATTTTCCACTCAAATTCTTTCCATATTTGAATTCTTCCTCATGCTACATTTAAGATGCTTTTTGCTCCTACATTAAATGGGAATATGCATCTACATGAATAAAGAAATTATTAGTAAACAAATATCATCATGGTTATGGTCTGCATAACAAGGAAAAAGAAGGGGAGGAGAAAGAGGACTGTGTATTAAAATTATATTACCACGACTAAAATATGGTTAACTGTCATATCTGAATGGTATGTGGGCCTACAAGAGTTATGTAAATACTCTGCCTTCTTACATTGTGTTCAATAGATGGTTAAGCAGATAAAGTTACTGCACTGAAGAAAAAAAGCTATAACATACTTATCAATAATATATTCCTGTGTATAGCTTCAACTGGAAGTGATCAATTAAAGTTGTTAAAATTTTGGGTGGGTCATTACAAGAGCCACAGGTTTACATGCATATGCTGTCAAAAAAAACCAATTTCATGCAAGTTTTGTTCTGTGTTTTTAACAAAAATGAAGTCCCAGTTGATATGAAAAAGCAAACAGGACATGTTTCTTTGATGTTTTACACCTTATTTACCAGTGTGAAGCAAACAGGTGGAAAAGGTTCCAAATTCCTTAGGACATTATTTCCTACATGCATAAAAGAGAAACAATTTTAAATTATAGTCAGGGACTGGACTCCCAAAGCGATGCAAGATGCATCTTCAGATGTAGAAGATGTAGTTCTTGTTATATCTTTTAATCACATGATTTTCTTCACAAATAAATGGTAGTATGCTGACTCTACTAATACTCACAAAACAACAAAACCAATCAAACAAAAGAACTCAGATTTGGTTTTAATTCGTGAGGACCAAAATATACAATATGTAAAATACCAAATATGCGTACCTGAGGATAGGAAGAAAAATGTGTCTGCTTTCTATAAACAAAAGTAATCTGATAATTTTGCTGAAGTGATTGTAACAAAAAATTCAGAATCTATGTTGCCTGTATGCCACTAAGCTTGCTTTAAGGGATGAGGCTTGTCTTAGAGAATGGGAAAATATTTGGTGATAGTCCTTTTGCTCTGGAATTATTTGATATTTAAAGAGAGTGAAGAAAAGTATAGGATTTGAGCAGTATTATTTAAGGCCATATAAAGACCCATTAATCAATCAAGACAATTGATTAAGAACTCTGGTGATAAAAGGTCACAAAGGATTAATTTACTTCAATTCTTTTTTTTAAATTTTAAATTAAGTGTCAGACATTCACGTGGGACAGAAGGGAATTTCAGTATTAATTCACTGGTATGTATAGATAACTGATTTTCCATTCAATGAAGAAAGGTGACTTTGGTTTTTTGACAGATTTTTTTTAATTCAATTGAAACCATAACAACACATTGCTTATGTTGTTCTATTAAGGTTTTCTCTTTTCCTTTCATGCATGTGGAGAAAGAATCTATGTCTGCCTAGGTGTTTAATGGAAACAGATTAACTCAACAGAACTCTTAATTAGCATCTTTATCTAACCTAAAAGTTTGTGTTCTTAATTATATAGAGTGAAACTGGATATTCAGTATACATATTTTAAAATATGAACCTAAAAATCTCTTAAGCTGATTTTATTAATTATCTCCCCTGCTTGTTAATACATAGATTGACGCTGGGGGGAGGGGAGCTGAGAAGACTAATTCAAATTTATTCTGTCTTAGCATTCGTGATATCACTGTTATGCACACATACTAACTTATGGAGCTCATGTTGATGAATACTTGAAGAGGTAAGTCTTTTTATTAAGCGTAGCCTACAGCAGGGTTCATAAAATTTGCACACTCATTTGGTTGAGTTCTACACTGCTGAAGGTTTACGTTTTTATATTTTAACTCATTGATTTAAAAATTGTCAGGGAATTAGAATTTGTCATTGACCTCTATTTCCTCTTTTAATTGTAACTTCACACGGAAATCAACGATTCTATTTAATGAAATGAAGAACTCCTAGCTGGATATTTTCTGGGCATTTGCAGATTACATGTTTCTCAGTGTATTTCAGTGGGAGACTTATGAGGCATGAAGTTTTCTTTATTTTTCCCCATGATTCCCCATCACATCTCAGTAGATAGCACTGTGTGCACAATAGGTGAAATGTTAAGCCTTAAAGTATGTGGTTTATTTGCAATTGGTGATAAAGTAAATTATAATTTTTTTTCTACAGTAATGTTTATTTACATTTGCCTTGGTTTTGTGGTCTGTTTCTTTTTTTCTTTTTCCTTTGATTTCTTATTCCCTTACTGCTCACTTTTTCCAACTATTTGTATGGACTTTGGGTTTTTCAATTACCTCCATATTACCTATTTGGGGAGCATTGTTTTAAATGCGTATTTTAACAGCACAATTTGGTTTGACAGAATGATTTGTAGTGCTGCAGCAAGCCATTCACCAGAGATCTGAAATCTTGCTCACAAACTCCCTAATCTAGCAAGCTTTAATTCGTAAGCTGTTCCTCCATTAAGGTAGTGATGAAATGCAAATCGGAAATTGTTCTGCAGAGTTTCTAAGCTGCTAAAAATGCAGAACTGTTGAAATTCTACAGGACTGTGACCTTTAAAACATCATTGTATCAGAGTCATCATTTGCTTTTAATTAGGAGCAAGTAGAGGAGAGTAAGGGGAGTATTTACATGCATGTTATGTTGATGGAAAAAGAATGAGGAAGTGTCCTCAGCAACCTCTGCTTGATTACTAAATCTTATTCGTCCCCTGCTTTTTCAGGTCTTGCATTCATTTCACAATGGCACATTTGCAGTGCGAGGTAGTGAAACAAACTCCATCCCATTCTCACCAAGGGTTTGTTGGTTAAAATACACTGCAAGAATTCAGTGTTCTGGGTTGGACACATCACTCTAGTTGCCGACATTTGCAATCCAGCTGTGTCAGTGTCTTCATCCCCAAACAGTTCTGTCTAAGAGATTATGGACCCTTTCTTTTCTGTTACTGGACAGAGCTAAAAGTGTCAGCTTTACTTCAGTGCAAGAATCAGGCAGACGGCACTTTATTTTTGTTACAGGGGAGAGTCCAAAAATGGCAACAAAGTTAACATTTTTCATGCTGCTCATGATTAGCAAATTGCTAAATTTTCTGGGTTTTATCCTAAAAATAACTTGTGAGTATAAAGAGAACAAGTATTTTATGTAGGCAATGGAAAATAGTAAAAATACAAATTCCTTTAAGACACATAAATATGAAGCCTTTATACTTCAGATTAAGGTCGGAATTTTATCTGAGGTTCTGCAGATGCAGGTCCTACTCTTGATATGTATTGTATATGGCAGTGGATCCACTATATTACATTACATTACTGATACAGAATTACACACATTACTATTGTCCATGTCAGTGAAAATTTTTCAATTAAAAGAATTACATTACCTTTCCAAAACGAGCCTAACAGAAGCTTAAAACTTATTCCATATGGCAGATTGGTAATTCTCTGAGTGGAGAGGTTAGACAGAGGAGGACATAGCATGAGTTACACTGGTGTTTGTCAGGTTTCCCCTTCTGCAGACATATTCACCCTCCTCTCTTTGGTCCCACTTTGCTCCTTGCAACAGCTTTCAGTGGCTCTAGTAAGCCACAATAATGTTTTTCTTGACATCAGAAATATCTCATGGGCACATTCAGTGTTTCTCTGTTCATTCTTCTTTTTCGTCATGAAAAAACAGTATTTTTACTTGCCAAAGAAAACCAGTTTGTTTCTTTAAAGTTTTAAAGAAGTCTAGCCTTTCACTGAGATGTATTAAGTGTAAATACAGGCCTTTATTTCCATGGTAGTAAAATGTCTAGTACACCTATATACTAGACTACTTTAATAGTTCAATTGGTTTTAAGATTTATACCACCAAAATATTTATAGTGATTAAATTAACAAATATTTTAATTAATTGGTTTGGTAAATACTTAAAAACTTCTTAATAAACAAGATGATTAATTTCTAATACACTGGTAAGAATAAGGAACAGTACCATTTGTGATGTCTAACTTTAAATGCTTTCGAGTAATTTCATTTCATCACTTTAACAGGATTTCTGAAATTTATTTTACAGATTTACAACTCTGACCAAGTACAAAAATGTAGCTTCAAACTTTTACATTACTTGCATAAATGTCTTTTATTCTTTACAGAAATAAAGCAGAAGAAACTTAAACTTTACATTAATCAGATTTTCTTTTTTTTGCATAGCCATGCACAAATGCAGGTATGTAGAAGAAAAACACCATTTGTAGTTTTCTAAAATAAATGCATCTGCCAATAAATAAATCAATAAAGACAGGGTTTAAAAGATCATATTACTTAAAATAATTTTAAGAAGAAAATAATATTTTAATGACTAACTAGCAAATCTAGGCAGAGTACGCAATTCTTTTGATTAAAAAATCTAAAACCTTTCTCAAGTAGCTTAGGTCAGAAGAGACAGTTAAATGAGGAATGCATACATCTTGAAAATTTCTTTGCTAATTCTCTGATAGGAAATTATAACCGCAGTGACTGGAATTGCTTGTTCACCAGTTTTAAAGATTCTGAATTCTATTTCGTAAATCAAGCTTAGTGTAAAATAACTGCATCTCATGTCAAACCCATAACTCAATGAATACGTGTTTTATTTCAGATTTAGATGTTTCAAAATAGTTGTTTATTGGCTCCATCTTTACTACGACCTCAATTTAAATTGTTCTGTCTATAATTAGTTTAATTAATTGTAATTATATGCTTGTTTAAGTGAATATTTTCTTGGTTAGCCACTTTCATCAAAGTAATAGAATACACGGAAATGGTTTATTCCATCAAGTTGCAAGCTGGGTCATGAAATCTGAGAGTTTAGCATTACATAATGTACAGCACTACATTAAATAATTTTGCAAGGAATTTGAAATTTTCCCAGAGTAAAACAATGGCACAGATTTAACACCCCTATCGCTTTCCCCCTCTTCCTACGTATATAGATCCTGATAGCTAGATAGAATATAGCATTTTATGTCAAAACCTGTGATCGTGAAAACTCAAAGATACATCTCAGGCTAGTGGCATCTTATATTCTTACTCATATTTTTTTTTTTTTTTTT
>VZTJ01005995.1:600978-632178 GCA_013397795.1 Orthonyx spaldingii
TTTTTTTTTTTACTTTAGTTTAAGCACTTCTTAAGTACCCGAAGTTTTTTGTCCTGAGTACAGCCATAGGTCTCTCAAACTCGAGATTGATGAGATCTGTGTCATCATAGGGGAGTCTCTGTCTGACTGCAGCTGAGAAACCAACATGTTTGTGTGCAAGTCTCCTCAGAGGCTTGACGTCAGGGTGTTTTTCAGAGAATCCCTAACACACAGTAACAAGGTAGAGCACTTCACACAACACTGTAGTAGTTGCTGCTTACTTATTTTCAAAGGAGTAACAGAGTCAAATTAAAACTTAACTCATAAAAAAGTCTCAACAGACTGTATTTTCTGATTCTGTTTTCCTGCTTGGTTAAATATGTAATACATGAACTCTTATGATAGCAGAAGGCAGGCTGAAGCACAGGCTATGACATTTGCCAAAGAAAGAGTCCATGGTAAGAAATAATATATGAGTACCAGGTAAAGCTACAGTATCAAAATGCAATAAGATTATGCTAACAGCGTAACATCTTGTCTGATATCTGATCATAACCATCACGTAATATACAATTCTTGCCACACTATTATACCATGTTAAAGTTGTACTATATATTGCTAGAAATATCTACCTTAATCTCTGTTGGGGACTTGGAATAACAAAAAAAAATCAATGCAAGAAAAAGTATTTTATGTTTCTTCAACTAGAAAAGAATACATAGCAGGTAAAACACCATCACAACTTAAAGGCTGTCTTTAAATCAATGCATGGATCTCTATAAAGAACTTTTCTTTAATTTTTTTATACTTTAAAGAAGTTGTGCTCTAAAGATAGTGTTATTTCAGCTGAACCTTAATTTGTGCATGGTTTTGATTGATACACTACTTTGCTAAAGCACATTGACTCCAGAATCCTTTTAAAATAAAGTCTTAATGTCATTACTATCTGTCAATATAGGTTTTCTGCTCTGCAAATAATGAATCTCTGCTAATGTTAACCATTGCAAGGTAATGAGCATTCTAAATTCCAGAGTCTCTGAGTAACATCACTATATTAATCAGATCTAAGATGCTGGAGACAAGCAGTGGAGCACCTAACTTGCCTAACTGCATTTGCCATGAATGGATGATGATGAACAATGAATACACAGTTTCACAGGAGAGACAGGTGTGTGAAAAAGAACATTATGACATTATAATTACACCTTTATTTTGATTTCCATTTCAGAAACTTCACTAAGGCCCACAACATGGAATAAACAAAGGTGGACCCTCTCCGTGAGGAAAGAGAAACCAGAAGCTGACAGTCATCATAGCACAGGCAGGAAACTGAAAACTTCTTTCCCAGTGAAAACAATAAGACTTACATTTCTAACTGTTTATGAGGAACTATTACTTAGGAAGTTAAAATGGGACATATCAGGAAAATAAATAATTAAATCCCTCAAACTAATGCATTTCAGTACCCAGGGTTAAAATCCTGAAACCCTGCATATGTGACTGTTCATCTTTAGTTGCCTCCTGGGAAAAACAGAACACAAAAACTGTGTTTTGTGTTGCTAATTTTTCTCTCCCTCATCATCCTCAGAGCTTCATAATGACAGTTATCACTTCCTTGTAGTTTTTTTTTTTAATGTAAATGGAGTTCCCTACTTCCTTTACATTCATGGTTTTCTGGCTGTCATAGGACTTACTTTGATGCTGGATGGAATCCACATGCTTTTTTATTTTTTTTCTCAGTATCAGTGGGGATTGACCAGCAGCTGCTGCTACACTGGAAAGAACCAGCAAATATGTCTGGGCTTCAGTGACTGGATGTGTATTTTATATGAAAAAGATAATTCACTAAACTACATAGCCAGGTTTTGAACTGGGGATTGGGACCTACAAATTCCCATTTATTGAGTGCCCTACAGTGTAGACTAGAGAATTATTTCATTTTCACTGGCCCATGGAAGAGTTTCAAATGGAGATATTTTTTTTTCCCCCATAGCTCCCTACACAGAAACTATTCAAATCTTTCTGCCTAAAGCATTTTCCCTATGATGTGGACCTTAATTCCTCCCAGGTGGATGAGGAAGCTGAACACTCATCTCAAAAATCAATGCTGGAACACTTTAAACACTCACCGTTCTCAATACACAGGAATAACCGTCCCCTCCCTGTGTGTTCTTTTGATTTGGTTTCTGGTTTTGGGAGAGTTTGTGTTGCTTTGTTTGTTTGTGGGTGCTTTTGCTTTTGCAAATAACAATTTCCAGTTATTTAATTAAATCTGAATTGGGAAGGATTTCTAGTGAGGCACCATGTGGATCACAGAATTTTTCCTGCCATATAGATGATGCACTTTTCACAAGGTAAATTTTCTAAAGAGTAGTGGATAAACAAACAATCAAGCAGGTAAAACTACTGGCAGCATCTGTAGCTAATCTTGCTCACACAAACATAAAAAAATTTAAATCCTTTACAATTTTGCTCCAAAAAAAAAAGTAATAAATATCAATTTTACACCGAGCATAGATATATTCAGTCCACACTTCTGAAGCCTGACAATATGATATACAACCAAAAATGGTAGATTTAAAGAAATATTGAATAGTCACACTATCAGAGCACCAGAAACTGTCTATGTAATTCCACACTCAAACTGTTTTCACAAATGTAATTGTAAGCTATATGTTATTAAACTATTTCAGTAATGTCACCACAAAGGGTCAGAAATTCTCAGGACTATCATTACTTCCAACAATGAATTACTTCCAGTTCTCCTGAGTTCACTCACAAAGGCCTATTCCCCATGCAGCAGAGTTAACATGTATGACTCTGAAATGTCTTTAAAGAGCCATAGTTTCAATAATATATTTGTTAAATTTGTACCATTAATATCAGGGCTTAAATTCTGTCCATCAGTATTCCTTCAAAGCTGATGTATCTGCAGACAGAATTTGACCTTTTAGTAAGGTTAAGCCTCTGGTTCTCTGTTCACAATTTGAGTTATTCTGTTTATTTAGAATTACCTCACTCATAATAAATTATAGGGGTAATTTCTTTGAAAATTTTAAAGTTTTCTACTGCTCAGAGAAAATTCTTATACACCCATTATAGCATCTGAGGAAAGAATTAATGTCTCAAATGGTTTCAGTTATTTTGGATGCGTTAGGCATCTCTTTTATTAATGCAAATGTCTTTTTAACACACGTAGGATTTACCAGCTCCATTTGTGGTTTTTAATCTCTGAAAATGTGTCTGAAAGCTTGATCTTTATGACTGTTATATTTTATTACTTTTAGTATTTAAAGTACTCAAACCATTAATTTGCAGGTTAATTGTTTTTCTCACCTGTATGTCACAATTGCCCAGAGATACAGTGTCAGAGAAACTAAGATTTCTTTAGTTCATTTGTTTAGTTTTGTAGGATTTAGGGTGGAGGGTGGGGGTGAAACTTTTGGAATATCCATTCAGCCACCACACATTAGTGAGTTGCACATCCTCACAATACAGGCCCTGGTTTCTTTTTGCAGAAAAAGCAATGTGTGGTCCCCTTACACAAAGCTTGTTGCAAACCTGTAAATGAGTTCTGGGACAGAAATGCTTCAGGGAAGTTACATATATCATTTATGGAGTATCCACTCTGTTTCTGTACCTGAAAGTGTAATTTTCAATACACATCATCTGCATTAACTTTAAAAGGCACTTGTTTGTCCAAATCCAGATTCATTAGGAAACACGGAAAAACACTAGCAACCATAGAACACAGGAGAAGAACAACAGGAGCATAGTTCTGCAACATATATTGCTTTCATGCACTGCCTGACAAATCCTTTTCAGACTACTACTGGTCCTGATTCTTAGTATTGTTCAGGAGTTACTCCGTATTTTATAAAGAGCTTTTTCCTCTGTATACATAACCTGTTTTAAGATCCTTAGGTTAGAATAGAGCTGCACCATTGCACTCAGGGGACATTCCCAGGTTGTTTGGTATTCAACACAATCTTGAAAACCTGCATCCTTTTCTTGAGCAGAAAGAATAGAAAAAAAACCCACTCTATAGTAGCTTTCTGGAACAGAATCTAGAGTAAGACAGTTTGGTAATGTATATGCAAGTTGGATGTTATTAGCTGAAACCTCTACCATTTTGTCAATGTTTCGAGTGCTGCAAGAATGGGGGGGGGAGGAGGGGGGAAAATCCTTCTGTTATGAATTCATTGGATCAGTGACATTTTTGCAGTAGTTGCTAAGATATGGTGGTTTTATTCTTCTAAAATCAGGGGTAAATATGCTACTGAGAATAACGGGAGATAATTAAACTGCATAACCATTAAAATTCATTTAAAGAATTTCTCTGTTCATTTGGAAACAAAATCTAGCCTACAGGCATGAGTGACATTGGGTTTTTTTATTAAAATCTTATTGACTATTTCTAGTCACTTGAAAACATATACGACCATGAAGGTTCATCACTAATTTGTGTTTCTGACTTCTTCCCCAATATCCACATGGCAGCCTGAGGTTTATTTCAGCCTTGAGATATATTTATTCTTCTACTGTTGACATCTGTGCTCTTACACTTGCAATTCTATACACAGTTTTCCAATTTACCCCTTTTTTGTGAAATTCTCCATTTATAGAGTTCTGCAGTGCTTAAGAGCTCTATCCTGCCATGAAATGAACTTTAATGATGAGTCAGACTTTGGCTGGCCCTATGTGAAAGGGACTCCAGCCTCCTTTATCTGCTTGTTTATTGTGCAAAATTATTTGCTTTATTTTTTCACATTCAGTAACATTGTGAGCTCTTAATTTAAACACTACTAAAGATGACACTAACTGTCAAGACGAATGCCAATTAATTTTGCAATAGAAAAATTATTTTAAAGAAAAAGTAGAAGAGAAGCAGACTGAAGATTTATCATTCAGCTCTCTGACATCTCATGGCCGTCATCCTAATAAGTTATCAGAGTTGCTGAAATATCAATTTGGCACATGGTTTCACATGATTGCTTGCATTCCTACTTAGGGCCTATTACTTAATTCTTCTGTCATTAGGAAATTAAATCAATGATTCTGGCCAGAACTGGAGATAGCCTGATATTTGTATTTAAATTGACTATTAATTGTTGCATCAGAGAGCTATTTTGAAGCCTGAAGTACCTGAATTGGATAATGAAAATTTGTGATCATATTCACACAGAGAAGTGGAAGGGAGGGTCAAAAATAAAAATATACCAGTGAACATCTTTTCATTATACAACACTATTGGACTTTTCGGAGACAAAACCAAGAAAATAAACCAAACCAAACCAAAAACTTGTGCATGGTTAATTAACTGTAAATCAAAACCTATAGATTTTCTTCTCATTCCTGTCTTTGCAGGTAAAAACTCTGCTTGGAAAACAACGTCTGATCTCTAAATTGTTAAACACCATTCAACTGTATTTGTCTCAGTAGGAATCCCATTAGGTGTGAAAGTACATTTGATGGTCATATAACTCCCTACTCCAGATAGGTAATTAGTCAGAATATAAAAGAAAGAAAAATTGCAAAGAAATGGGATCATATATCTACCAACACAAAATTTTAAGGATAGAACAGATCATATTTCAAAACAACTTCAAATGAAAAAAGAAACTGTTAAAAAGTCGTATCTCATTATGGTATGAGAAAGAGGAAGTAGGAGAAACTAGAAATCTATAAAATGCTCCAAGCTGGCAATGTTCTGATCTTAAAGAATTTGTTATTTTGTTATTTGTTATTTGTTATTTGTTATTTGTTATTTGTTATTTGTTATTTGTTATTTTCTCACTGTTTGACAAAGTGACAATATAAAAATTTTGGGAAACCTTTACCCTCAAATGAATTCTCTTGCTACTGAGAATGGAGGGGGGAGAACTCTTAGTATAGACAGGCAAAAAAGATTGTATAAATCATGGAAAGAACACCTTTAGTTGTTCAAAGAAGAAACTCATCTATACAGAGTCACAGAATATACTGAATAGGGAGGGACCCATGAGGATCATCTAGTCTAGCTCTTAAGTTAACAGCTCATACAGGGATCAAACCCACAATTTCGGTGCTATTGGCACCATGCTTTAACCAACTGAGCTAATATCAGAGTCCTGCACTTGTATACTGTGTGTTGGTCTACTTTGTCTTTTTTCTACAAAGGAAATTATCTGCAGCACTGCAGAGTGTGACAAGAACTGTATTATTTCTATTGTGCTCAAACACACTAAATTCACAGATTCTGCTTCAAAAGCATGAGATATATCACTCCTAATGCACTTGAACTGTGCAGATGGCCATTTGTGCAAGGTTTCCAGATCTTTGTAGCTCAATAAGATCTAATGAAATCCCAGATGAAAGACAAGATTCCTATTGATTCTAGAGATGTGTAGGTATGTGGGTGGGGAAGTCGTGAAAAAAGCTGGAGCTGTGATAGCTTATTTTCAGGATAGTTGTATGAAACTTTCCTTCACTTTAAGGATCTCTGTCTGAAGAGTTTCCCCACAGTTAGATGTCATTTGAAGAAAATAGTGACAACATATAAAAGGGATCCTGTTTGTTAAATAAGATACTGTAATTCAAACCTTATTGATTTATCTGCAAAATGTCCTATTTAAAGGAAAAATTAAAAGGGATTGTATTATTCTTTAGTCTGAAGGTAGGACACTTTCCTGAAATACAGAATACATAGATTCTCCATCAAATAATACATCACAAAAGAATTTAGAGGAGCATGAGCACCTTCAGACTTCTGCGTATCCCCCGGTATTCACATAACATCAGTAAATACAAAGTTAGGGCAAATTCATCAGTGATGTGGCTCATTAGCACCATGGAGGTGGACATGTTTATGGGGTAAGGGGGGACGAATTTCTGTTTTCCATGTCTTATTTCAAGGCCACGTTTTTGAAACTTTCTTACAATTGAGGCCTGCTATTGTAAAAAGTGGCTGTCCTTTCAAGACAAATGGAAAAACTTCTGTCAGGAAAATTATAAATTTATGCCATTTCTCATTTGTTTCTGTGTTCTAAGCGTTCATTTAATTAACTTTGCAAGAATAACAGATATATCGGTTAAAAGAAGATATAATTTGTAGACCAAGGAATTAGTACGCACAAAGTGGAGTTGTTTCATGTATCTCATTGGTTGAATATCTTGCCATGAAAACCATGACCCTGTTTATATGGGTTTTGTTTGTTTGTTTTTAAAAATGCTGTTGTAATAGGAAAATCATTGAATTAGTATTCAATGATTAGTGTTCACCCAGATTTATCTTCTTTGGTGAGAAAACACAGAGAAATCTCTTATTTCTGAATATCACATGGGTATGGTCCTCGACACTGAGAGAAATTTTCCTCAGAAAGAAACATGGAATTGTTTCCACTGGTAAAGAGAAGAAGGTGACAATCTCTGTGGGGTGTCAGATAGTCATCTCAGTGATCTTTTATCTTAAATTTTTAAACCTGAGGATTTGGTTTGCTTTTCAATTTGTTTTTTCAAATGGTACTGTGATTTTAAGATCCTATTGAATATGCCAATTGCAGTGGGGAGGTTTACAATCAAATTAAAACCCACAGTGGGAAAATTTCCAGTGTCTGACACACTGTTGAAATGGGTAGAATTCAGATCTTGAAGACAGGATTTTTTTTTCCCCAACTGGCATTGAAGAAAGCTTTTAAGCAAAGGTAAATATTTAAGCATGGTCTCATCTGGACACTATTTTGGAACTAAGAGTACAATTATGTGAATTACACTCTGAACAACACCAAAAAAATTCTATCTGCTAGACCTGTTTTAATCAGAAGCTACTTATGTGATTTCTACAACATGGCAAATTGGGAGACCACAAAATAGTGCACACAAAAATTTACCAAGCTCTTTCTTCTGTGGTAGCATTTTGTCCTCAGTTTTAAGCTGGTGTCACTACAACAAGATTAAAATGTCATTCTGTGTTACCTGTGATAAGCTTTCGATTCTGTTTTTGATTTAATTTTCTTTATTGTCATTGTTTATAAAATTTCATGAAGTAAATTGCACTGGATAAAAGTGAAAGACTTGCAGCACTGTATCCTGACTTTGTGCAATCACCATGGTATTCATCATAGCGTATTTATAATAACATTAGGAATTTGATTCATACCTTACATGCGCAGGTCTCATTAGTTATCATTTAAATTATTCCATCTTTCCACAGATCTTTCACTTCTGCCCAACCAGCTTTCATTCCTCACCAGCCAAACACATCAGGTTTTAGATATAATATTAGAGGTGTCATTCTAGTCTAGTAATTCAAACATCACCTGTCTTATCATATTTTCAGTTTCACAGCTCCCGAAGACATCTGGCTATCTTGAAGTCAATGGGAGTTAGATACATAATCTGCTTAGGTGCTTTTGAAAATCTCTTACATGTCTAATGACATATTTAGGGCTCTTCTGTAAAATAAACTCCTGATTATTCTGTATAATATTACACTGTCTTATACTGTAACCCTTTGATGTGCAGACTTTCCTTGGTTAGGATAATGTTAAGTACTGAGCACAAGGAGATGACTATTCTTGTCTGCACTATAAGCTATCATTAGAAGAAAAAAAACACAGTGGGAGAAGCAGAGATTTAGACAAGACATAGGACTATGTGCTTGCAAAATCGTATTATGTATTTAAGGAACATTTTTTTAAAAGCTTAATTAAAGCATGTGAAGCATATCATTGAATAACAACATTATTCAGCCATATCACTGTACAAAGAACGAGAGTGGTGGGAGGTGTCGGACATACTTATCTGGTATCAAACCTTTAAAACTACCATGAAAAATTGACTCATATTTCCTTATTGAATTAGAGGATCAAAATTTCGCTGTAACCTATACTAGGGAGAGCATTTCATGGAAGTGCTTCCAAATAATTGATGAGTAATTGTGTGCAAACAACAAAAGAGTGCATCTCTTAATCCATAAGTTTGTGGTAGTCTAATCGCATTGAATTTGATCACATTTGAATGAGTCCTTGCTGACATTTGTGGGGGTATTTTTTTGGAAGCATGATGAGGGAGTAGGCAAAGAGCTATAAATCTATTAAATCAAAAAGATTCCTTTTAATCTGAGGGGACTGTGGGAGTGCAAAACCAAATTTCTTTATCATTTTAAAATTGACCAAGTAGGCAACAGTTTTAGTGCTTTGAAGAAGCAAAAAATTCTGCTCTCAGTCAAGAGCAGAACAAGAATGTGTCACTAAAGCTCTTCACAAGCCAGCACATTGACAAAGTAAGAAACTACTTACTTTTTTCCTATTCTGGTGCATGAGGACTTACCAGAATGTTAATTTTCTGATAAAGTCTACTACAGAGTAGTACAGAAGATGTGAGGTATACATCAAGGCTTGAACAAAGCTAACACCCAACTACCAATCTTTCCTTAATTTTTGCTCTTAGGAGTTTTATATATTTTTATCATAAAGATGTATTATTAAGAATAATTTATGGAAAAGAATATTTAAATATCCATTTCTATAATTATCCTCAAAATTAATGTGAATTTGTTGAGAAGCAAGAAGAATTTGATCTAGAACTCCTATGAACATGATAGTCAATACAATGAATTGTGAAGGGTTTGAGTTATGCCTGATCAACACATAAAGTCTGAAAGCTGTTAATTAATTGCTTGATGTTCTTCTGCAATAAAAATGTGAATTAAAAATATTGATCTCAGCTTTAAAATTTGCTTCTAAATGACATTCTTGATTTGTGGACTTGATATTCCTAGGAAAGAAGGCAGGCACACCCTTCAAATAAAACATTCTGTTGCAAGCAATAGCAAATACACTCTGCATATGAGCTGAGAGTTTATTGTTGGGCTGATTAAAATTTTGTCAGTGAATCAAAATAAAACTATTACTGTCGTTAGTCTAATTTACAGCGCCACTGTTACTGACTACAAAATCCTTGCTCTCTTAAAAGAATTGCATGTACTTTCATCCTGTAACTCGAGAAGGAGTTAAATGTTGTTTAAATGTAACAAAATATCAGATTTGATGAGATTAAATCAACATATTTTACTGATTCAAGTCATATGGCTAAATATTTTTCTGTTTGATGAAAATCTCATCTACTAGAAGGATATTGGGGCTTATTATAAAATTAGTTAAAAGATAGAAAAAAAAGAAAATTTAGTCTGGTTTTTGGGCATAATGAATTTTTGACCTAGGTATATGTCTAAGAATGAGGACTTAAAGAAAAGGGTATGGAATAATCTACGTAATATATTTATTTTCAAGATCAAAAAAGGACCTAAACAACCACAGGTACCCACTGGGTTTATTGCACAGTCTCTGCCAACTATGACCAAAGAAAACAAAAAAAAAAAAAAAAAATCACACTGTACAGTAATTAAAACTAACTTGATGCCACCATTGTCATGAACTACCACAGGACTTCCTCCCCTCAACTCTTCAGCTGCACCAAAACCTTAATTTTCGTTGAAATTGTGATTGTGGGAAAAAAAGGAAACAAAGAAAAATGTATTCAAAGAACCTCTGTGACCATTGGGGAATAAAGCTTGTCTCCAGATTTAAAATTATGACTATACATACCAACTATACACATACATTTACATATATATATATATGCACACATACATAGAAATATTTTGAGTTTCTCAGACACTAATCAGAAGGACTATACTATATATCTATATATATTCAAACAAGGGATAGAAAAGCAGTTCTTTTTCAATCAAAGATTACCTTGCAATACTTTTTTTTGGTTCTGAAGACTATCAGCCAGTTTCTCAGATGCCATATTGTCCATTTTACAATTTAGAGATCTTATTTGCATGCTTTCAACTCAGCAACATTTGAAAAACAAAATATGACACCCTGTCCTGATGCACATTCCTGGTATGATATAGTGCTCCTATCCCCGCCCCAAAAAAAAAAAAAAAAAAAAAAAAAAAAAAACCAAGAAAAAGGAAAAAAGAAAAATGGAGACATGAGTTTGATTCTAATATGATTACTGACATGAATTTAAGGAAGTAAGAATTTGGTCACTGATTATGTGATTCAGATATCTGTATAAGGCTCACTTATATTGCTCTTCAACACTTCTTTGATATAACATAGAAATACATTTTATTATTCTATTAGATGTTTGTTAAACGACTTATCTTTAGCACTTTTTTTTTGCTTTTTTGGGGTTTTTTTGGGTTTTTTTGGTTTTTTGGGTTTTTTTTGTCTCAGTGAAAAAGAAAAATACATCAATATTCATTTTTCTACCAGGGGACTCACACAAAACGAAATCTATGGTAGACAGTTTTTCATCATCTGACTCACTGTAACATCTAACATCTTTGTTGCTCAGTGTAAATCAAAATCTCCAAAAAAAGCTTGCTATTCTTTAAAAATAATTTTTTCTCTGAAACCTTTGACAAAAACGCCAAGTAGGACAGTGTCCTTGATGTTTGCTTTCTCATCAGATGGAAAACAGATCACCTGTTATAAAATAGCTCTGACAACTCCATTGCAATGTCAGCTTTTCTTTCTGCAGCTTTTGTGTGAGAAAGATAGCTTCCCCTGTAGTTTTAAAGGGCTCTAATTTCAAGTATGTTAAGAAGTTCCTCTCTCTACAAGCTGTAGGCTTTGACAATTTCTGAGGAGTATTTGCATATACTAGTTTATGGACATGAATTACAACTTGCTGTTCCTTCTTCTGCAAGACATCTTTGATCTTTCGCTTAAAAAAAAGGGAATTGAATTTGAAGGTTTAAACAGAAAATAAAGTACTACCTTATGTAACGTTTTCTTCAGAATTTCCTGATGCTTATCAGAAATATGAATTAAAATTAATTTTTCCATAAATTTTAACAATAACATGTAATATAATACAAATTATACAGTGCATATCATGTATACACATTTTTACCTGCTGTATATTTAAAGTGAAAAATTAAGTTTAATGACAAAAAATGGTGTCGTGGAATGCATTGACAATATGTTTTAATTATCACCAATAAAATAGCAATTATAATATTGTACATACACAGAGCCTTTAAAGGGGAGATTTTAGCTTAAAACTGCATTCACAAAAATGTTACTTAACTTTCTAGAGACATTTTGTGAAATCAATTTTTATATATTCTAGAAAACAAAATTATTGTGGTTTTTACCCACTTACATATATATGCTTTTGGTGATATGTTTATAACATATCATAAGATTATAGTACCTTTCAAAAACCTGCAAATCATTTATGACAAGCATCTTAACATTAACTGTGGCCCCCAAAATAATGCTAAATTTTACACAGAACATATACACAGAACTTTTTACCCTGTATTTATATGATTCAAGCTTTGGTGGAGGGTAAGACTCTGTGTATGGTAGCGTGATCACAATGATTTTCATATGTTATTATTAAAATATCATATTTTATAAAGAAATTCTCAGAAAGATACATTATAGAATAACATTGAATGAGAAGTGTGACAGCTAAAAGATTAGTCCAGTTTTAAAAATGCATTATTATTTTGTAAGGCAGTCCCGCTCTGTCCAAGTACTAAGTAGAACAGATGTGGTGGAAGAAGGAGTTAGACAGTTTGACACATTTCTGACCCTTTCTCATGTATTTCCTCAAATGAAGCTGTAATTATTATGCATGTTGTAGGTTATGCTGATGAGCTGATAGAAGAGGTTGTCAAATTATACAGCACACAATCACTCAATGACACAGCAGAAGAGTGGAGCAGGATTTCCAAATCTGTCTACAACACATAAGTTTCCAGGCAAAATGAGCATTCTGGAAAGCCATATGTCACACTTAGGTAAATGAGACATGCATATGTTGTGGACAAGAAAACACTCATTAAAAATAAGGAGGTGAACTGTTTATAAGTTATCAGATGGAATCCAGATCAATCACGCTGTACAAATGAGAGAAAACTAAGAGACACATTCCTATTTCCAAATGGATACCACCAATTCTACTCAAGAGGCTGACAATTTATGCTCTCTGCTTGGTGAAAAGAGAAAGTTATATAATGTGAAAAGCCTATTATTAAATCCAAGGCAGATAACACCTTAATAAAAAACACTAGCTGACAAAAGTGAAAATTAAATATGAAAGTGGATTTTAGCAATTTAAAAAAACTTATTATTTCAAAAGAGTCACAAGCCACTTCATACTTAAAAATAAAGCTCACAAAATCCTTTGTTAAATTACTGATGCTGGCAAATCAGTCTTGCTAACTGTCAACCAAGTAAATCTTTATTCCACCTGGAAACTTATATTAGTATGTTACAAAAGGAATGTATTAAACAAAGCCTTTGGGTGGCAGCATAGTCTACCATTTTTCTGTGATTCATACACATATTCTGCTGGTTTCGGGGCATTTTCAAGCTTCGTAGTGATCCATTTGGTTTGAAATATTCTTCTTTCCCAATAACATAATTTATGGCAAAGATCTTTGTATATGCTTAAAAATATCTGTCTTTTACAGAATTTTTCAGAGAAGAAAAAATGAGAAGTGAGTAAAGAAAATGGGAAGAAATGAAGGAAGTTGAGTGTCTTTCACTTGGTGGCATTTATTTTGATTTTTACACAATCAAAAAAAATCAACTTCATATGTCTGCTAACTGATCCTCATGAACTTTTGTACTTTATAGTGAGCAATAAAACTCACAAATCTTCTCCATTATTTCTTTTTCCCCCATATAACTACTTCTTATTATTTGATAGTTCAGAAGATATCTCTGTGTGTGACCAGGCTGCTCATCTTGATGAGGAAGGGGGAAGGAAAATAAGAGGAGAATTACTTCTCTAGTTCTGTTATGATAATCATAATCAACAGCATATATTTTTCTTTCTGTTTTTTACTTTCTCGCAGAGTAATTTTAATTTGATTTGGTAAAACTTTGAGAGATGTTATCAATAACAGATGATAGAATTTCCCCCACTGTTCCTAATTGTTACCAAGCAGACCATATAAGTAGAGAGCACATAAATATACAATTTCAAATTTAACCAATATGTCTTGGTTTTCTGTTGACTTTGACGTGTTATAAAATTCTTGCCTTCCAGTATTGAAAATTTCATTAGAGGACACTATGGATGATTCGGAGTAAATATAGAACAACTAGCAAATCCAGCAGTACTTGGTTTTTCATTTCTAGTACTGGTCATATTTAGCTTAATTAAGGAGTTGCTGCAAAACATCAAATACGACAGGAAAGCAGATTACAAATAGCTTTGTATCCCCATCTTAAACAATATACACCTTGATTATGAGCACTGTTTAAAATATAATCTCATATAAATATGTTATTAATAACAGTTTCCAGAAGATGAAGTTTAAATAACTCACTAAACCAAATGTCAGATAGAAAATGCAGCTAGTGCCAGAGTTAGCTGAAAAGATGTAGCATTATCATTGACAATTGACTATCACTGCTCACATCCTATTATAAAAATATTGGAACTCTCTACTCTGAAGATTAAAAAATTTTAGCTGTAATCCAGGTCTTGTTTGACATGACATTTTGTAAGGAAAAACTCAGTAACTTTTGTATTTAGCAGTAATAGAATAGCACACTACAGTAACTGCATTAATTGTTCAACACCCCTATTTCTTAGTTACATTTTCATTTTCTTTTTTTCCTATTTTATCCTTTATTCTCTCCCTCCATTTCCCACAAACAACAGGCTCATAAAAACATCACATATTTCAGGGAAAAACAAAACACACAACCTCATAAACAAAATTAAACACAAGAGAAACCCCCGTCTTCTCGAACAGCTTTGTGAGGGATAGAAATCACAATGATTTGTACAGGCGACAACACATTTCTTTGAATACAACAAAAACATACCTATTACTGAATCAAAGATGCAGTGAAAACATTATCTTTTGAATGACTTACAACTTTTTATATATTGTAAAGTGATTTTTCTTTACTTTTCGTGTGTGTGGTCATGGTCTTTCTCATGATAACTAGTTCTGCACTTGGAGCCTTTAAAAACCTAAATAAATTACCTTCCCCTCTCTTAATTTTCCTGCTGCCATTATATTAGACCAAGTTTTTGATATATTGCTTTTTTTTCTTTAGGCTGGCAAGGAAGGCTAAAGGAAGCTCAGATAAGGAGTTGGAATAAATCATTAACTTGAGTTCTACATTTAATTTTGCTAAAGCAAACTAAAGGACATTGTCCAGTCTAAACCATATAAAGTATGAATGGCTACTTAATGTAAGACATATATAGCTAATAGACCAAAGAAAGAAATGCTACCCAAGGCCAAAAGACACACTGAGTTTGATGCAGGAGCTAATGAAATAAAATAAATCTGGATACATATAAAAAACTTCTGTCAATATAATCCTCCCTGTTTAGGGATAAAAGAAAGAAAAGAAAAAAAAAAAAAAGAGAAGCAAACTTACAGTGAACACAAGAGCATCAAGACAGCTTGTATTGCTCAAAGGCAGAGGATGACAGAAATGCCCCTGGTTAAGCAGAATTTCTTGTAAGAATAATGTGTGATGTGATAGATGATGAGTGAACTAGCTACATGGACAAAAAAGAGCAACTTAATTGGACACTTGTTTACAGCTCTAACTTGAGCAACTCAAGGAACAGTAGCACAGGAAGATTAGCCAAATATAGTAGTGAGCAACTGAATGAGACTTCAGGCTATGATAAGAAACATGAAGTAAGAAAATTAATTAAATAGATGGGCAATTTATAAAAAGAGAACATATGACAAGGTTAGAGTAAAAGAATCTTCTGTTTGGTTAGAAATAATGTGTTGATTCTGTGGTATCAGAAAGAAATTGTATCTTTGAAGTTTCAAGTGAAAAATTACCTTTTTCCTCAAATGGAATTAAGGAAGCCTTTGAACAGAACAAAGCTGAAAAACTCAAGTGTTTCACAATTTGCTGTGCTACTCCTTTTGCTCTAAAGTTGAACCTAATTTACAAGATGAAAAGAAGTGACTACCCTTGTTCCTGTAGCCTGGAAAGACAAAATCTGGTGGGGTTTTGCTTGTTTATTTGGTTACTTGGGTTATTTTGGTTACTTTGGTTGTTTTGATTGGGTGGATGTGTGGGCTTTTTTGATGTGCTTCATCTGCAGTACCTGAACTGTAGTCCTAAACAACACAGTTGTTCACATCTCATCTCATTGGTGGAAAATGCAACAATGATTACAGACTTTGCTAAAGTTTACACAAAACTGGTTTGTACAAAAAAGAGGCTGAGATGTGACAGATTTTGTAGAGATGAGATGTCTTCTGTGGTGAGACACAATTGTGTGGTCTGTATATATCTACTTTAAAAATAAGTTAATGTGTGTTCAAGTAAATAAATAAAAAGTGATAGGACCCATGAAGCAGTACCTGTAATTTGATTCTTTTTACATACATACAAAGCACTGAACCCCCTACAATCTCCATATCTAGACTCTCAACAATCTTTACTTCATAATGAAGGTAATAGGGATGGAGACCTAAATTTCAGGATTTTCTTCATTATCTAGTCACACATGAATTTTTTTTCTCAAATTTTTTTAAGTCATCAAAACCAATATTCAGTACTCTATCTTTGGCAATCAATGCTCTCAGAATTATAGGATTACCATCATAATTCCTGAGTGCACCTTTGTGTCTACTTAACTGAGTCTTTGCACTAATAGCTCCGGGTCTATTAAAAGAAAGACTTTTTTTTTTTTCATTAAGTACTGTGTTAGTCAAATATTTCTTCAACACCTTTACAGCTTGGAATTTTAAGAGCGAGAGTTAATAGTCACCATATAATGCCCTGGGTTGGAAGGGACCTTAAAGAATAGTTCCAACACCCCTGCCACGGACAGGAGCACCTTTCACTAGACCGGGTTGCTCAGAGCTCCACCCAACCTGTCTTCAAACACTTTTAGAAATGGGGCGTCAACATCAACGTTCCATCAAGTTACAGCTTTGCAAACATCTGCCTAGGTTTCTGGAGGAACTCTCTTAATTGTAATTTAATAACATAAATTTTTTTCCTTCTTCCTATTTTCTTTAAACACTGACTCATGCTGAAGGAAAAACATAGACATGGATGTAGTTGACTCTTTCTGAATTTTTTAATGGATGTCCTGGCTTTTAAATATAGTGCGACATATATGTTTCAAACAATATGTGTAGTTGGTGGTTTTGGAGGGGTTTTAGTTTGTTTTTTAAAAGAAGAAATTTCTAAGAACATAATCTTGTATTCACTAAGCTGTTTTCACCTTTAGAGAGATACCTAGCCTAAAGGAAGCCCTAGGCAGGTCCTCCTCAGTTCTTCTTCTAGTTTGGGCAGGGCAATTTCACAGCAGGTATCTGAACTTACTCTTAGAATTATACAAAACAAGATTTATTTTATGAATTTTGGTGTGAACTACTGAAGACACCACTTCATGGTTTGGTTTCCCCAGGCATGTGAAAGTGAAAACTATCCCAAATTTCTGCTCACATTCAGGTGTCTGGACATTTCCAGTCCTAAAGACCCAGAGCCAGGTGCATTAAACATAATGCAGCTCAGACAGATAGGAAGCTATGAGACAAGGTGTAAATATCCATTAGGTTTGTGTTTTTTTTAATCTACTGATTTACCTGATGGGTAGTATAATGTTTCAATAGATTAATTTAAAAAAAAAAAAAAAAAAGGAGAAAATTCTTAACAGACACTGTAATTAGATTCTGAAAAATAATTTCAGAACCTCAAATGATAGGTGCTTTATCACTTGTAGTCTCTAAGAAAAGATGTGTTATAGTTTCTAGAAGAAGCTGTAATTAAATTGCTTGTTGTTGTGAACTGAAAATACCTCAATTCAGAAGCTACCAATTCTGTGATACAATATGCATTAAGTTATACGGTGGTGATCATACTGATTCATTTAAGGCATAAACTCTAAGAATATATGAAGTTGTGAGAACATGCAAATGTCATGTATATCTTGTAGTAGAATGAAAATTTAAAGTTTTCAGCTAAAAAAAGAGTGATTCCAATTACAAGGTTGTTTCTGGTACTTCAGATTATAATAGATCATGACATCACGAAGCACCTGTTTTGGTATATTTGAATCCCTATATATTCAGTTGGACACTTAGCAACTAAATCAGAGCATACATTGCCTGAAATAGCTCAGTAATCTTATGTGATAAAAATGAATTTCCTAAAGTATAGTTCAATGTGTTTAAGTAAAACTTGTGAAGGTATCATAAATTTCTCACTAGTCTGCCATAAGAAGGATATGTGAATTAAATGTGAAAAGAATTGCATTTTATGTTTCAGATGTGCTAAAATCTTAGTGGAATTAATTTCTTTGATGAGCTCCATATTATTTTTGTGATGTGGAACTGTCCTCCAAAGGCAATGAAAGGAGATTCATCTCATTTCATGTATTTACAGTGCAAAATGTATTGGTCTGTTAACTATAAAAGGAATCTAATCCACTTGGCAGTCAAATTAATCCTACTCATGAACACTGTTCCAAGTGCATGTCTAGTGCTCGCTGAGATATCTCTCTTCATTCAACTACTCTAAGACTACATCTAAGGAAGAATCAGGAGTAAGATCTATCCACTTTCACTTATGAACCCATTAAGTAATATTCTCTGTCAAATTTTCTAGCACATTCTGGTGATGACAGTGTATAAACACCAATTACATTCTGAAGCTCTAATACCCATCTTCTAGTCAAAAATTTAGAAAGTATCCCTTTGGAAAAAAAATTAAATCTTCTAGACCTTCCTGTTTTATCTTTAAATATCTATGCTAATATAAAAAATGTGATTTTCAACTGTCATTGTATTACTGGGTTTTGGTAGTTTTTCTTCCATAGGTAAAAAGTTCAAAGGTAGTTATCCATAAGTCTGAAAATTCTACAAAATTCTTAAACATTTCATTCTTTACCACCAGTAAAAGAAGAAATCTTTTAAATATGTAGGTGTGATATTGATTTTTAATATGTTTTACTTAATTCTGTTCATGGCAAAGGAAGTACTATGTTACTTTGTAATTAAACAAGCAAATGAAGAGTCATTGTTGTGCATTTATCTACATATTTGGCTCCTCAGATTCAAAGCCAAGACAGGTATCTCTAGACCCATTTGTCATAAACAAAATATGCAGTCAAACTTGGACTTTGTCATGAGAAATCTCTATAAGAAATTGAGAGTGATCTTGAAAGAACTAAAGGAATCAGACCTTGAATACGTAAAGAGATAAAAACAAATGTTTGATGAAAGATTTTATTTTAAGGAGTACCCACTCTGGGAACAATAACAATTATGATCATAAAAATTGAGTGAAGAGTTGGCAAATATAATGTCATTGCTGTCTAGAACAAAAATTATAACAGTCAATATAATCTTATCTTACAGCAGTTATTATCATAGTCATCACTAACCTTTTCCTTCTTCCTTACTTTCTCCTTTTCAGGTAGTATAACAGACTCCACATAGACTGTTCAGTTCAAGTAACATCTTCAATTTAATTTTTTATCTTGTAAATAATTATTCATCTGCAAATAGTTGCACCTTCAATTTATTATACATGTAAATAATATCAAAAGGTAAAAAGCTTGATGTTAGTAATTTTGAAGAAGGGGATTTTCTTTTGAAATTTCAGGGCTGGTTAGGCTGAGTGATGTGATTTTCAGGTATAATAAGATTTTTAGACACATTTATTAGAAAGAGCAAAGTTGTGTTTACAAAACCAAAGGCCACTTGTCAACTCAGACAAAAACCTGTCTCTATTTCTTTTCATGTCAGGAATCCATTACAGTTATTTATTGCATTTTGCCTGATTTATTTTCTATATATCTGTAAAAACTGGTGAGTTTAAGTCTTTTGATGCATGAGTTTCTACTGTAATTTAGGCTATTCCAGGTATTTGAGCGAAACCATTTAACTGTTTCTATTAAATAAAGGTATAGGAATTTTCTTTAATCACATTCAATAAGCTAACTTAAGTGATATTTGCATTCATATTTTGTGGTTTGATCGTGTTTCTACTTCTTCTTTGTAGAAGAAAACCATCAGACCCTCACTTTACCCCTAACCTGACCCTTTGCAGCAGCTATCAGGTGCATCTTCAGAGGAAATGGCATTACCCAGGGCATCTCCTCTGAACATCAGGATTTAGTGAACTTGCGTCTGAGCTGCTGCTTATGTTAAAGATATTTCTGCCATTAATAAAGCTGCCGTGCCACTGAAGGCTTTCTGAAATTCAGGTCTCACTGCTTCATGCTTCCACTCATCACAGGTCTTGCTAGCATTTAAGTGTTATTATTGCTGTTTTGAGGGAATTGCACAACACTGATACATTCAGACTTCTGTGCATTTTTCTGTCTCATTTGTACACTTTTGATAACAGGGTAAGCTTGATCTGAAACTGCTAATTATTTTTTTCTCTCTTTTTTTTATGGCTGTGAATTAAGATGTGAACAAAAAAGGAGTAATAATTACATGAATGAATAAACAGCCTTCCAGTAGGTGTATGTGATATACTTTCTTGATAGGATTAAAGCATCTTTAGTCTGGCCTTGTACAGAACCCTTTAGATGAAACCCTGGGATAGCAGTTTGTACTAAGATTACAAATAGTCCAGCTGAAAAAGAGCTTTAATAAAAGCTATTGTTGTGTGACAGCACAGATTCTTTCCCACGGAAATACTTCCCTTCTTCTATTGAAGTTTACTAAATATAAGATAAGTTCCATGTTACTGAGAGTGGCTTTGGAAACAGGCGGTCAGACGCTTGGGCCCAACCAATCCCAGGGGGTGGATGATTGTTAGCCATCCGAATAGCCCTCTTGCGTGTATATAAATCTGTTATTAATTAAATAAAGGCATTCAGCATTATTTCACAATTCGTGTCCATTTGCTCCGCTATCGGTTCAACAGCGACACTGTTGTAGC
Organism: Orthonyx spaldingii; assembly: GCA_013397795.1. Classification (NCBI taxonomy): domain Eukaryota; kingdom Metazoa; phylum Chordata; class Aves; order Passeriformes; family Orthonychidae; genus Orthonyx; species Orthonyx spaldingii. The sequence goes on from VZTJ01005995.1 coordinate 621,879, forward strand.
TGCTCTGCTAGAAAAAAAGATCAATGAATTTTGCAGTGATAAGACTAATACTCATAAAGAGAGCTGACATACTAATGCCTGCTACAAGTCAAAGCTTCAGTGATCTACAAGAGTTAAAAAACTAAATCATCACTTGGTGCATAATTAGTCAAGGATGTATTACATTTTATTCTAAAAAAATCTTATATCACAATAATCATTATCTAGAAACAGGGAAAGAGAGAGAGAGTAAAACTCACGGGAAAATATTACTAATGATACTTTATGCACCACTGAAAGCTGCTCATTATTACAGTAATGAAGGTGATATAAAAATAGAAATAGAATAGAATGGAATAGATTTTATCTCTGCTGATGGATATGTCACTAAATTAATAATAGTACTAAAACTGGGAATAACTTTTTTTGAAAAAACAATGGTTCTATAGCTAGACTTGAGTGTAAAATCAGTAACAATTAATAGTTATTTAATCCAATTACTTAGATATTATGATTACTTCATCAACTAATGTTTCGTAAATATAGTAGAAAATCAGTAGTTCTACATGCTTGAGTAAGGACAAACCATACTGATCTAGCAGTAAAATTACTTACTGCCTAAATGTTTTTTTACATTTTTTAGTTATGCGATGTGTTTGTTAAATCTCTTGCTTGATTCTAAGAAGCCACTTCTAAAAGGCATTGGAATGAGAAAAAATTTTATCTATTAAGAAGTGAAAACTGCAGTATTCTCCATTAAGAATTTTGAACTCTCTTACTAAATTTATAGATGAGATTAATAAAAGCTAGTGAAATCATGTCATTTCTACCTGATTTGACAAAACAAAACTAGAGAAAAAAATAGTTTAAATGTTAATTTCAATATTTTCTGGATATTAATTTCAATTTCATTTTCTCAGTATTAATTTCAATATTTTCAACATATCTGTTTTTCATTTTGAACTACTACTTCATTTACAAATTTTGCTAAAATTGCAAACAAGAAAGGAAAACATTACAAAAAAATCTTGTTAGGAGACAAAAAGGTTTAATCATATTCAAACCAAAATATTTTCAGGTTTTAGCTTCATTTGGAAAATGAAAACATTTTTCACTTTTGCCTGAAAATGTTTGAATTTCAAGACCTTCAACAAATCTGATGAAAATCAATTATAGTTATACCTCCACTGATATACTATTTTTTTTTTTTTTTTTTACATAGATTTCTTTTAAGGTAAAATGTCGAATCATGTTTTTAGCTGAGAATCCTTTCATCATAAAATGACGGGTATCAAAGTTATTCAAATGTCCCTCCCCAGCCTCACAAATTAGTAGAGGGAGAAGAGGAGAGATTAAAAGAGGAACTTTAAGAGAGGAGTACTGGCAAAAAAAGAGTTTATTTTCCTTGGTCATGACGGGAAATGCTCCTACTAGTTTCCTGGATGGTGTAAGGAATAATTGAGCTCAGAAAGCTCTCATTTTAGGTATCCTCAAGATGAAAAGCAAGGATGAATCAAACCTCAGTTTCATATGTATTTTTATAATTCACCTACATTTAAAAAACTGAAAACTTTATTGCTTTTCTACATGTATTGGATAGTTTTAGAAATGAGCCATAAGATTATTACTAACAGTATTTTCAAATTGCAGAGCATAATACAATTATCTTTACCCTTAATTTGATTAAAAACAGTACATACATCACATTCTTCCTTTCAAATATATTGTTAAACATTTATAGAAAGTTTGGAATTCCTATTTATCTTCAAATCTATTAAGTCTACCCAATATTTATCTTCCAGCTGCTAAAAAATGAAATACATTATGTTTTCTATTGACTTATTCATTTGAGCTTTAATATAAAGGTAACATTTTAGAAAATACAATGCTTACATTTCATTTTTCAAAATGGTTTTGTCTAATAAAGACTTCAACAGTTTTTATATTTTTTAGTGGCAGAAGTCATTGATGGGATATCCATAAGACTGCGCAGCTGAGTAATTACATATGGTACAAACATTTTAAAATTCAATTCAACTGCATTGTATTCATCCACAGGGGAACAAAAACCCAAACAAAACAAAACAGAAGAAAGTAGTATGAAAACAGGTGCTATTCATATTCTACTGGTAAAACAGTGTTTTAACACTGGAAAATTTTGCAGGTCTACTGCTTAAATTAATGGTGTCTATGATTTGAAGCAAGGATTGCCATTTAAATGCCTATGAAAATTCAAAGTCAAACTAAGGAGAAAGTCATATCTCAAGAATATAGCTCAAACAGTGTGTAGGACGGACTATTCCAGCCCCTCCTCTTGATGTGGGGCATGCATATGCCGCTGACAGGTAGATTATTCAACAAATGTGCTAATCTCCATATTGCTTTATGATAGTAGAGAAACACAAAGCATTTTTCTTACTCTTTTTCTACCCTCAGGACAGTTTGTTACATCTGAGTGTCTTATGTAGATCTTATCTTTACTTGTTAAACAATTTACTGTGATACTGTAACAGTGAGAATATTTGCCTGAGAATTTTCTACAGCTCCAAAGATTGTAAAAAGAATTTTTGCAGAATTATTGGCATCATCTTCTCTTCAAAGTCCTACCTCTTTGCAAAGAAAATACTTATCATCCCAGAATATGTGCAATGGAATTATTTAAGGTACTATATTTTAGAAACAGAAACTACAAAACATTGTTTCATACACTGTGATTATTCCATCTGACTCAGGCATCCAGATGAAAATCTTTAAATTAATTAACTTAGTCTTAAAGTCTAAAATACCCGGTGGTGCCAATAGCAAATTCATTGACAAACACCTTTTAACACATTGTTTTTCTCATTATATTATTTGCTTTCTACACTTTAATAATAACAGCAGAAATCATACTTACACATGTAAAGGTTTCAACTGATTATTACTTCAAATAATAAAAATAATGCAAGAGCTTTAATATCAATTCGCCCCTTTTAGGAGAAAAAGCAAAACCAATTAAATAACAGGATCTGAAAGTTGATAATTCCAATTTGCTTTGGACTTGAGGGGTAGACCAATATGTCTTTTTCAACCACACTCTTTGTTATACTCAGAAGATATATGCATCTGGGATTTTTTACCTCTCTTTAATTAGAATTTGCTGTACAGACAATCTCAGATAATTTGTTTAAAAATCCTGAATTTTTGAGATCTTACAATGAGGGAATGTGTATACAATAAATTGAATACTCTGAACTAAATTCTCAGTCACTCTCTAGATGGTGAAAGAAGTTTCTTTTGCAAGGTTCTTACAATGATGTCTTCAGCTGGATTGGGTGAGATTCCCCACACCTCTCTTCCACTCAGTACTCAAATTCTCACAACCAACTGATTTGTGCTCCTACATGAGCACTCCAGCTCAAGCACAGTCTGTCCCATTGCTGTTTTCTTAAACCATACACAAACCAGCTAACTATGGTAATTGTATACAAAAGTTTGTCTTACTCGACCTTGTCTGCATCTGGAAGAACATTTTCTATTTGTAAAGGTCTTATCTATGTAGAATTTGGTCAGTCCTGCACCAGTAGCCTTCCTAGAAGCCCTCAGTTTTTTGCACAGTGTTTAAATCAACACACTGAAATATATAATTTAATTTAGGCACTGCAGGTCCTGCCTGTGGGAATCTTCAAGTCCAGAATTTCCACCTGGAGAGCTCCCACACCAGCTAATCCAGTGCTCTGTTGCAAGGGACCAGCATTTCAGCCTCGTCTTGGGGAAGTCCGTCACTCATCAGCCCGCTATCTAGTCTGTGCAGATGAGTAACTAATGAATTTGTGGACCACCTGGGGAATGAACGGCCTGAGTGCAGCAGATGTGCACATAACCACAGCCCTGATAGCCAGCCACACCACTTTAACAACACCACCGATTGAAATGTAACTTTTATGTCTCCCAAATTGCATGGTTCTTGGCACAAATGCTATTAGAATTTCAAGTGACACTGGTAGAATAGTTAATTTTACCCCTTTTTTCCTTAAAATAATGAAATAAATGATCTTAAACAGCTTTTAAAATTTCAAAGACTTGCTCCAAAGTAAACTGCTTAAAAATCACATTTGTATTGTCAAATTTATTCACTGTTTAGGAAAATTCTATGTTATTTCTAGTTCATGAGTCTCTGAGTGCATTTAATGCCCACAGTATTAGTGTTTCAACCCATTAACCATCTTTAATTTGAAAACCACCTTGGTTGATTAATTTTCTCCTTCAGGCTACCTCAGATATCATGTTCAGTTTCAGCCTTTTCTGGTTGCATCACCGTAGACATCTTGAATATAGGCTAATAACCTCAAATTATATGTCTTTAAACTTCCTTTTCTCCTGAGCAGTGCCCATCTGCACAGTCTAGTACATGGTCCTCCACTCACTCGACAGGTCACACATCCCCATTATCTCAATCTCTTCTCCATTTTTAACTTTGTCATCTGCACTTATTCCTTTGGTAAACCCATCCCATACACTGTTTGCCTTCACTGGTAATTGTCTGTGTCACCTTTCATTCTCTAGTTCTCAGAATCTTTCATTGTTTTTATTCTAATATTTATTCTATAAATTGCATTATTCATTTTTTGCCAACGTGACACTTCTTTTGTACAAAACTGCTTTGGTTCAGGTTTAACCTGATGTTTCTTTCGCACTCCCAGACCTATAATGTAATTCTTCAATGTGTAAATTATTTATTGAAGATTTTTTTAAGGAGTTTATTTCTACTAACTTATGCTACATTATTTTGTACATTAACCTGGTGTTTTGAATGGCTCAAGGATCATTCAGATAATGAAAGTATTCCTGATAAAAATCAGCTTGATTGTCTTTGAGGACTAGCTGGCATTTGTTTGGGGAAAAGAAGGTTATTTAATTTTTGTTCATGAAGAAAAAGTACATATAAATCAGAAAATGGGAAGAGGGGAAGGGAAGNTTGAATGCTGCCATCCTCTGGCTGGCTGCATAGAAAACTTGTTAAACTTGTGTGTCTTTAAGGTAATATTAGAAACTACACGGTGGTGTTTTCTTTTTTCAATGTGTCTAACTTCCCTGTCCAGACTTTCTAATCATTCTATATGGTGATAGTTTTAATCTACAAGAAGGTTACTTCAGAAATACTTTATATATAAGTGGGTGATTTACTTAGAAGGAAAGAAGGGAAGGGAAGGGAAGGGAAGGGAAGGGAAGGGAAGGGAAGGGAAGAAACCTTATGCATTCTTACTAAATCTGCTGGGAAAATTGCCTTGAAAGTATATAAAAAGTAATCTATAATATGAGTTATAATAATTAAAGCTCAAATATTTTATTGGTGTTTTGTTCCTTTTATAGACAAAATGTATTTTACCATCAGTATTAAAATTGAAGTCAATATTTTGAATTGATAAGTAGCTACAAAAATGGTATATTTATTTTTTTAGATCCCAACAACATTGCTGTTGTTTTAATTTTGAGGTTAGATGTAGCATAGGGAAATCTAATGTTATTGGTACATACAGGTTGATTTTTAAGCAATTTATCATTATCATGAAAATATTCTGGAAGAGTCTATTCTTTAATCTGAACAGGAAATTAATAAAGATTCTTAGTGACTGTGATGTCATTTGAACTGATACAATTCTGAATAAATATATTTAACCTTGACATTAAATTCTGTGTAACACCTTGCATCACATTTTAGTTTTTGGTATTTGTGTTTCTCCCAACTGATTTCTTAACAGATTCAAATTTTTCATTATATAGAAATCTGTAAAGCTAACATTACACAATTTTTACAATTATAGCTATTGTCTCCGTGACATGTGCCCTTCATTCCTATTAATATGTACTTAAGCAAATACCAAACTGATATGATACCCTTGAATGAAGTATACAAACACTTACAATAATTTCCTCTTTGTGAATGTTGTCTTTGGAGGATGTTATCTTATTTTCAGTTTTAAATTTCATTTAAAATATAACTGGGTTTGTGGTCTCCTCCCACGCTCTGTGTAAAGCAAGGTAGAGACTTCTAAAGAGCTCCTTTTCAATTCTTGGGGATTTGCATCAGTCTTCTGGAAAATCATATCAAGAAACTGGACACTATTCAGCCAAAATTCCCATTTAAATGGTCATTGATGTTATTTAATTTCAGTTTTGCCTTGAGTATTCATTCATATTTTAAGGATTGTTTTTTCTGAAGATTTGGTTAAAGGTGAAGCATTATCCTTGATCATATTTTTCCATGACTTCAAATTACAGAGGATTTAAGTCTTCTGCTTTGATGTTCAATTTTCCCTTGCCATATTATAAAAGCATGTAATCTTTCATTGTGGTGTATGCCAGATAGGAAGGACAGCATATACTGATTGAAAAAAAAAACAAATGTATTCCTGTTTCCAAAACAACCAAGTGGCTTCTATTTTGTTCTTGTTAGTTTGTTGGGACTTTTTTCTTTGTTGTAGAAAAATTTTGCTGCTGTGTCCATGTTTAACTTATGTATGTCTGGTTTGTTTAGGACAAATTGTTCCTAGAAGGAATTGTACTTTATTGCCTCCAGTACTGCTCAGTGTCTAGGCTAATGATTGCATCTTTCACTTCACCTGGGTTTGCCCCTTGCGACAACAACAAGCCTCTTACTCTGTGAATCCCACTAAAGTAACACTCTTGTTACAGATCATGGATCTTCAATTATGCTTTTAAAGGCTGGGTAAGAGCAAGCTGCTCTGTGGTGATAAACTGTGCCTGAGAGGAGTGCTTCATGAGATTCTTCCTTAAACCTCCCCTTTTATTTCCCTGGAGATATCCTGCTCACAAAATTTTCTCTGACAACATAGAATGTAAGTGGTGCTTGATGTACTGAAGAAAAGCAGAGCAAGTTATGTGCCTGTATTTGTTGTGCTGTGACATCCTGGGCTTTCTGCTCCATAGGAAGGGTATGTTATGCTGCCTCTGGATCACGTGCAGGTCTAAGAGTAGGGTAAACAGAAACCCAAAAGGTCCCTTCTCCCTGATTGTTTAATTAAGTATCAGAATTAAGACATGCTAATAATGAATGATTCTACTACTTGAATATTGATGGGAAAAATCACCAGTCCAATAATTGTATGCAGTGCCTTTGTGATGAGTTTGGTGATACAGAAAATTAAGAATGCAAGAGTAGTGGATTCTTGTCGATAGGAGAAAAAAAATGAAGGCGGAGAACTGTATCATGAAAAGCATTTGTGGTTCTTAGAAAGGCAGAGATAGCTGATAATGGCAAGAGTGGAATAACATTTTTTTTTCTTATTTAATTTTATAAATTATTTTTATTTATTATATTCTATTATTTGTTTATAAGTGCAACAGATAGCCAATGGAATAGTATTTCAGTAAATTGTACAATTATCTTGTGAGGGTCCACCACTGTGAATCACTTGGCTCAAGAGTATTAAATTTCTGCAATTACTTTAATTTTCTGAATTGGTGTTATAACCAGTGATGAATGAGTGATGTCTTTGTTGAGAGACTGGGCAGAAGCTTAAATAATGTTCTGCTTACTCTTTTCAGTCAGGATATTTTGCATTTGCAATTGAAGCCAAGGGTAACGATACTCTTTCTGATAAGTGTAGCAGCATATATTTATGGTTTTTTAAACGTAATATTGAAAAGCTGCATATTTTCCCATCAACTGTGACACGAAAGAAGTCTACAATAACTGACTCCTAGCTTTTTCATACATTTTTTTGTTTCAGGCACTGTGTGACCTGTTCCTTGCCTTACACTATACAGTTTCATAGCAATTTCAATAAGATTTTTATGTAAAAAAGTTTTTATTTTCTGATGGTGTTTTTAGCCAACTTTATTTTCGGATTCAAGTCATATTTATTTCTGTGTTCACCCTTATTACAGTATCATATCTTCATGAAAAATTTAAGATGTCTGATTATAAATAATTAAGTAATGAGCACAAGTGCCTTATTTTTTTATGTTCATAAATAATACTTGCTTGTTAGAAAGGATACTTAGCTTGTTTGAGTTTTAACTGATTTCTCTCTGCTGTTTTTAGAGAATCAAGAACTTTCTTCACAAAAGTAGGAGTAAAACAGCTGTGAGGTAGAATAGGAAGCTCCATCTTTCATTTCAAAATAAGTTGAATGTGTGGATGAGAGTGCCAGATTTGCCAAATGCAAGTGTCAGCCTCACACTCTTTAATATGGAAAAAGGGTGATATTGGAAGAAGAAGGGAGGATTTGTTTCCAGTTCTTCTCTATGTGTGTTAGTCCCAAACAGTTTCACGTAAGATGAATAAACCATTTTTAGAGTTCTGACTAGAATGAGTAACATATCCAAAAAGTACATTAAGTGTCCTTGATTCACATAGGCTTGATGAAAGCAATTTAATACTGAAGTCCTCAGTTGTAAAATCTGTTTTTCCCAAGCAAATGATTAAACTAAAGAACTTAGTATCTAAAGCATTTGCTATGTACAAATTTTATATGCAACAGTATTGCAAATGCTGTGGGGAAGCCTTTATTATTAATTCAAGAAGACCTTATGGATTTTATTATGTTGTTCTCATTGAATTCTTTCATTGTAAGAAATACTTCTATCCTTACAAAATGCACTATTATTTATAGGATTGTCTTACATAGCTATCTTATAATTTCTCCCTTTGCACTCTTCTCCACTTTTTGTAACAAATATGTCAGCTTTTCTGCTTATATTTTATTTCATCTTCAAATTTTTTTTTATATTTGTATAATATTTTCATTGCTACTAGCACTGTTCTTCTTTTACAACACTCTTTTTATGATTTAAGCACTACAGCAGACGGAGTTTATGCCTAAGAGCTGTTTCAATTTTTACTTGCCTATTCAGATAAAGATTCACTACTTTCACTGGAATGAGTTGGCGTATAAATACAGTATCCCCACCACGTTGTTGACTCTAGTATGAGATAGGATTGAAAAAGAGAAACTGTGAAATGAATAAGGACCACTAAAACAGTCTATCATTCCCAGTACTCCTGCGAATGCCATTTCAAAGCTACACCAGCACAGCTGCTCTTTGGAGTTTTTTGAGTGCATCACTAGTGCAAAGACTTCTACACAGCCCAAATCTGGTCCTGATTAAGAGACAAAAAAAATTATTTATCAGGCACCCTTTGGGTTACATAGCAAAAACATCTGCTTAGTGCCGTGAGTGGGAAATTATTGAGGATGTCAGTAAACTATCAAATCTACTTTGCATTATACTTTTTATCTCTACTGTCAGAGAGAATCACTTATTACAGTCAGTTTCAGTGGACGAAAGGATAATTTCGCCAGTGGGTCTGTAGCTAAATAAGTCTGTCACTGAGAAGACTGTAAGCCACTTTTACTTTAATAAGCAAAACTCTGCTTCACATTGTATGGATATCTAGATAATGGGTACAACTTATTTCAGGAATGTTCACACTAAAAAAAACATTTCTTGAAAAATTTCAGTTTATAGATGAGATAAAGTCTGGGAGATATCTAAATAATGTATTATATGCCAGTTAAATTCTTAAGGAGATCTATTTATACATCCTTTTAAAATTAAAAAATATACATTTTTGTTAAAAAGAACAATATTCACAGGAATTTATTTTGAAGGATGCCATTTTCACTTTCACAAGTTAGCAATGAAACCTTTGGCTTTCTACAGTGACTTTTTAACCACCAATCAGAGTGCCGACTGAGGCACTGTCCCACGCCTGCAGAGAAACTGGAACCTTTATTACACAATGGCAACACTTTTTATACTCTTTTACAAAACAAGCTTTATACAAAATGACCTACCACACGTTGCCACACTTCTTAGTGTCCTTATATGTGGTGAGCATGCGCTGTCCACTCCACCAGCAGGTTCCTGGGTAGGGCTGGCTGCAGTGTACGGCTTCAGGTGGAGACAAGGCTCTCCTGTACAGCCATGGTACGCTGCAGGTACATCTTAATCCCATCTTACTTGTACCCACAAATCAGTGGCTTGTTCCCTGGAAAACCTCAGGCACGTCTGATTTGAAAAGAACAGTTTGCTTTAATCTGATGAGTGCTCTGGCTGTGCTCTATGGAAAAGTCCCTACATAGGTGTTTAACTTCAAGTTTCAGAAATACTTTAGATAGTCTGAAAGCACAAAGCTTAAAATATTGTGAGTTCAGAAAGAATTTATAATAGAACAGAATAATATATAGTATCCATTATATATTACACAAAAAATAGACATCATTAACTAATTATTATACATCATAGAATGATTTGAGTTGAAAGGGACCTTAAAGTCATCTAGTTCCAAATCCCCTGCCATGGGGTGGGGGGG
>VZTJ01005995.1:632403-663208 GCA_013397795.1 Orthonyx spaldingii
GCTTGGCTCTCTGCTGAGACCTCTGCAGCAGCCGGGCTGAGCAGCTCTTGGTCTCCGTAGCAACAGCACAAGCAGGTGCAGCTCATCCAAGGGAGCTGGCAGTGTAGATGGTAACAAAGTAACAGCGCGGCGGTGAAGGAGCGGGAGGACTCTTTGTGAGGTAGTTCCAGTCTTTATTAGCAGCTGAAGGTACACACTACAAAGAGCCGAGGTCTGAGGGCGAGCAGGGGTTTAAAAGGGGCGACAAAAGGGGCAGTCCAAGGGGCGGAACAAGGGAATAAACCAATGGGGGCACAATACGTAACCGGGGAACATCCAATGGAGCAACAGAGTGGTGGAATACATTAACTTAACCAATCAACAGAACCTGGTAACAGAACCTTCGGGTAACTTATGAATATTAAAACAACTGTGAGGGGACGGGGGAGGAGATGGAACCTGATTGACAACCCTGAGTGGCGGGAAACTTTCACTGCCTGCCTTCCCCATCCCCCTCAGACTCACTGTGCTGAGGGGAATAATTTGACCATCTAGTTTCTTCATTTAACCACATGGAGAAGGCAGGAGTGGCCGATTGACCCTCACTCTCAGTGACCACAGCCACAGGCTGGGCCACCCCGACATAACATATTACTCCATTTTTATGTACAATAGTATATACATTATATATGTTATACTAGATTATTCTAGATTAAATTTAATGAATAAAAATAATGCACAGCAGGAACTAGAAGCTTTGATCCACTCTCAGAACTATGACACCCTTGACATAAGCAAAACCAGGTGAGCTGAGTTCTGTAACTGGTGTGCTGTGAGGGACAGTCACAGGCTCCTCAGGAGGGACAGGGAAGGCAGACAAACCAGGGAGGTGGTACGGTATTTAAGAGAGGGATTGGATTGTGTGGAGCTTACAAGAGCTGATGACAGCTGAGAGACTCTGTATAATGCTAAAGGGAAAAGAAAATATTTCTACCCAGTCATTGCCCTTATGGGTGACTTTTATGTCCCAGATTGTCAACTGGAAATATCATACTGTGGTCACAAGCAGGTCCAGGAAATTCCTGAAATATGTTGAAAATAACTTTTTGATGAAGTTACTAAGAGAACCAGCTGGAAAGGATTTGTCCTAGATTTATTGTTTGCAAACAGAGAGGGATTCATGGGCTGAGGTGGTGGATACTTTGGTCACAATTATCATGAAGTAGTTGAGTTTGAAATCATGGGTGGGAGGAGAAAGGCTCTTGGCAAAATTTTGACCCTATGTATGGGCAGAGAAGACTTTGGGCTGCTAAAGGAGCTAGTTAGTAAGGTCCCTGGTAGTCTACCTTTGAAATTATTGACATCTATGAATGCTGGTTACTTTTTCAGAGACATCTGTTGGGAGTGCAGGAGAAGGCAATCCCAAAGTGCCAGAGGTCAATGAAAAGGGGCAGAAGCCCAGCTTGGCTGAGCAAGGATCTTCGTCTTGAACTTAGGTGGAAAAGGAAAATGTATGGATGTTGGAAGCAAGGACAGGCAAGCCAGAAGGACTACAGAGATAATATATTTCTCCCTACAGTGGATAATTCTCCACTGTAGGGAGAAAATTTGTATGGCTACAGCTTGGTTAGAATTCTGTTGCCCTGTGAAAGGCAGAAAGGATTGTTAAAAATATGTTAACAGCAAAAGTTACAAAGTAAAAGTATATATAAAGAAAAACTAACAAAACAAATGAAGATTTTAGCATAACGGAATTAAATTCTGTCTTGTTACATCAGATATAAACCTGTCCCAGTTCCTTTAACAGTTATTTGCTTAATTTTCCTACTGTGTGTCCTGATATACAAATAGTCCCAATAGAAAACATGTTGGACAGCAGCTGCATCTCTCAGTCATTTACAGGGGGAGATGAGTGGACTGTGTCCAAAATGCTATTATGCAGCTGCAACAAAATGGAGTTGGCTATTTAGTGGCATGACATGTGAGTGTTCATTTTCATATTTTCTTTTTGATATGTTACATCTCTCATGAGATAACTGAGCTGACTCTCCAGCAATTCCAGTGCTCAAGTAACTCTATAGCATTTCACTATTTGGTGATAATGACAACAGATAGTAATTTTAATCACTGAAAATGAAAAATGTGAGAGAAATACACTGTATTAAAATATTTATCATGCAACTTTAATTTAAAATATGATTTGTTAGAGGAGACAATATCTTATTTCAAATTTTATTTTCTGCAATTTTTATCTGATTGTTTTATTCATTTAATGTCATGGTTTTATCATTAGGCATTCTTTCTGGACAATGTCAATCAGCATTGTGGTCACTTAAACATGATAGAAATAAATGCACTAGTAGGTAAAAGAAGTTCAACTTTTATTGACTTTTCTGATACTACAGGTGGTTTTCAGTGAAAACCATAGAGAATTGTAGTATTATATCCCTAAAGTGCAATTTTCTCAGCTTCTGTTTTGTAATATTTGACTTAAAATAAAAAGTTATGTCTAAATATGTATAATATTTATCTAGTGAAAACACCTCAAATGTCAATATCTCAGATGTTGTTCTGTTTACAGCTGCATCAATAGGTAAAAGTTTTACTTAATCCTTCATCTCACACACCACAATTATCTAATGTAAATCTCAATACTATATCACTTTGCTATTCTATGTCGCCTCAAAATCTGAATATATGAGTTTGATCTATATCTCTTCTTCATTTCTCAGCTTGCCAATATTTAACTTTGTGTTATAACTCACCCATGAAACTCAGACCCTCACCAAAAGTCCATCATCAGCAACTCTACAATCTTATTTTCCTGCATTCTAGACTTTCTTTATCTTCTTTTTTTTTTCTATATCTCCAAAATAGAGAATTAGTTTTGCAACTTATTTAATCTCAGAATTCTTTAAGGAAATTCAGAATACTGTGACTAATATCAATATTAATAGTAGTAATGTTTATATTATTACAGCAATGTTAATAATAATCCCTGTGTTCATAAACTAGGCCAAATATGAAAAGACATGAGATATATTTTTGAAAAGATGATTTTATGCTGATGTTTGTACTGTCAGCAGCCCACTCATTACAATATTGTCAAGGGTTTTAACATGATCCTTCCAAACTGGTTGTGAAATTACTTGATTGCTTTTTCTAAATAATCAAACACTTTTTTAGAGAAAATTCAACTGTCTCAATATGAGAGAGATTAATAATCTGAGAGGTGATACATACCTGGAACCCATGAGATTAATACTGAATACTCTCTGATCAGGATCAAGTAGAACTGAATTACAAGTTCTACCCAATCCATAATCAAGGCGAGAGCCCTGGTTACAGAACAATTCTGGGCTTCAGCAGGTGATAATAGAAAAGAAAAATAGCACCTTGAAAAGTTTCCATTTCCTCACAGGGAGGACTAAGATATTTTCTTAAGGCTTGAGTGCTTTTGCATGAATGGGTAAACTATTTCCTATTGAGATATCACTGCAAAAAACATTTATACCCATTGGTACAGCTTCATCACTGAGACCAGAAATTTCAAAAAACTCAGAGGGTAGGAAGAAAATGGCTCACTTCTCCCTGTTATTTTTACAAAGAACTCTGCTCTGCAAATGTCATTAAATCTTCTCTGTAATTTTGTGTGTATAGAGTAGATTATATGAGTGTCTGCAGGTGAGAATAGAGAACTACTTACTAGAAAGCAACAGGCTAAAGAGGGGAAATTCACCTGCTGAGACACTACCATGTGTAAGGACAGATAGAGTTTGTCATAGCTGCACAAGACAACTACTGCTGTGAAGATCAGTGATGTATTGTGTGGCACTCTATATGTCCAGAAGAGTCTGATATATGAAAAAGGTGACAAATTTATATATTACCCTGAAAAAATAAAAGATCCTCTGAAGGACCAGGTGAACACTGCCCTAGAAGCCAATGGTGCGACCTAGAAGCCACTGGTGAGTGCTTTGGAGTTGGCCTGAAATTTGTTGTTCCAACTGAGTAACTATGAATGAATATGTGAGTAAACCATGTAAGAACATTAGTGACTATTCTGTGCAGCTCTCCTGTTACTGCTAATAGTGGCTTGATATTAATAATAATCACATAAAAATTGAAACCGTTTGCAAATATTGTGTAGATGGAAGTGAGACTTGTAACAAGCATCTTTTAAGTAAAAGGGAGTTAACAACAAAAATTTCAACCAAGGAAATCTCTGTGATCCTGACTGGTGTAAAACACATGGCAAGATACACAGACTTGCAGAATGCATGAGACAAGATCTGCAACAGCCAAAAAACCCAGCACATTAGGGCTATTTTGGTTACTTGGTCAGTTTGGTTTGCTTGTGTATTTTTAAACTCTGAGATAGACTAAAAGTCTACTAAAATACAATCATGAGGAATTAATTAGAATCTTAAAATCTGTGCTGGCAAGATTCCAATAAATAAACATACACAAGGTGATTATTCTAGTAGTATTTGCCCATAAACTGCTTGTAAAACAATTAACCCCCCCACCGAACCCCAAACAAACCGAAAACCAAAAAGAAACTTCAGATAAAGACAGATGGGACTGAATAAAGGAATGACTGAAAATCCAGTTCACACGGAACACCCTTTAGAGAAAATTCTAGAGGATATAGAATATAAAATGGAAAAAAAAGAAAACAGGTAAGATTTAGGAACTCTTGTAACCAAATCAGAAATTAAAGTATCTTGTACTAAAATATTCAGAAATTTAAACACACTTATAAGGAGGTTAAGGAACCAAAGATCTGACAAAGCCAAAATAAAGTAAAAGAAGCAATGAAAAACCTAAAAATAAATTAGGAATCAAACCTCAGAAAATTTTACATGTGAGGAGTACACTTTCATATTAAACTTGTAAGTTAGAAGAAAACACAGGAGAAGTTCAAGTAAAAGTATTAAAGGACAATCAACAGAAGTGGCTTCTTTGAGTAGCTTAGTTTTCCTCTTGTAAGTCAGTGCATTTCTACAATGAACTTGCTTGTGAAAAGCAGTAAATTTCATTCTAAATTAGTATATTAGGATGGAGTTTATTAACTCTTGGCTGGGATCTGCTGGCTTCAGATTCACTGTTTTCCATTCCTCAGAATAAAAAGATAAAGTGTTTCCAATTTAACTGACATGGATTGCAGAAGACAGTCAAATACACAACCACACTTCTGAATCTGTCTAATGGCTTAACCCCAACCATGATTAAATACCATGCAGACGCTTGCTCACAGGCCGTTGGTGGGATGGGTTAAGAAGAATTTAATCACTGAAATAAAGATAATAATAAATATAATAATAAAAATATTATTATTAATGGTGGTAGTAGTAGTAGTAATGGTAGTAGTAGTAGTAGTAGTAGTAGTAGTAGTAGTAAAATAAAGAGCAGAGAAGAGAAATAAAACCCCAAGGAAAAACAAGAGATGTACAATATATTTGCTTGCCATCAACTGAGACCAATGCCCAGCCTGTCCCCAAGCAATGATTGTCTCCTTCTGGCCAACATGCCCCCAGTTTATATACTGGGCATTCATGGTACAGAATATCCATTTGGCCAGTTCAGGTCACCTGTCCCAGAAATGCTCCCTCACTGCTCACTGTGCACCTGCTCACTGACAGAGCATTGAAAACTGAAAAGCCCCTGATTTAAGGTTAACACTACTAGGAACAACAAACACATCAGTGTGTTAAGATTATTCTCATTCTAAATACAAAACACAGCACTCTATCAGCTACTAAGTAGAAAATTAACTCTATTCCAGCTGAAACCAGGACAACTCTCCAAAGAGAGTTGCTAAATCTTTAATTGTTTGGACAGCTGGAGAGATAAAGCCTAAAGCTACAACTGTGGTTAGTTGAAACTCTATATTCTATATAAAAAATAAAATGTTGTGTGTGGAAAGAAAATTGAGCTAAGAAAACCAGAATTCATCTCACACGTCTGAACCCAGAAATCTAAGCAATAATTGAGGATCTAATATAAATCAGTACTGGTTTCTTACCAAAGTCACCAGTAAGCTTCAAGAGCTTTTGTGATCAGTAGGGAATCTTGGGACTAGCAGATTGTTAAAACTCAATGATTTACTGCTGGATACAGTGGATCATCCTGTCCTGAAGTAATGTAACTTTGATTGAGAACAGTGAATTAGGGGTTGATTTGCATTGCTGTGTCAAAGGCCAAAGAGATTTTCTGAATAACCGTTGTAAAACCATCAGTGATAATCAGAAGCAATAATTGTATTAATATGTCTAAGACTGTAGTGTGGTGCATGGTTCATCAAGGTTAAAACACACATACATAAGTTCATCTAACCTTTCAGAAATCTCTTTGAACGAGACCTAAGGATGGAACCTGACACAGTTGAGTAGCCAATACTTGCTTGTGTAATTATTTTATGTACTTCTATTTTTAAAAAAGAGGCAATAGATAATAGAGCAACAATTACCCTTCAACCCTCATAATTAGTTAACACATATTAGCTAAGGCATTCTGAATAATTGTGCTAGTATGAAACTATGCATGAAGGGAAAATGCTAATATATACACTTGGCAATATCTCATGCTAAAATATTGCTCTAAGTATCATCAAAACTGCAGAAGTATTTAAAATACAATACAAATGTGACAGTACAAACTGCGTCTTCTCAGAATAGCTCCCAGTTGTAATGTCTAAATAGAAAAAAGAAGAACATAATCTAATGAATATTGATCCAAACATGAAATGGGAATTCTCAGAAAAAGGCTACTTGCTATGTTTCTAGAAGGATTCTGTAATACTGCATGTGATAATCAAAAGCAGCTGCAAGATCTAAAATAGAAAAAAAGGAAACATTTTGAAATATTTTACTTATAAGAACTGTTCCTGCCATCAAAAGAAAGACAGGCTATGAAATTACTTTAGAGTTAGGGTTCAAATCACTCAATAGTCACTGTTTTTCCAAACTATACTTGCAATTGCAAAGTAATTGCATCTTATTGTAGGAAATGAGGTGTAAATTAAATATGCATTGGAACATGTCAGATTCTGAACTCATGGCATTTATCAGGATTGAGAGAAGACTAATTATGTTAATTACAAATCAGGCAAAATTTTCTATTACAATCGAGATGGACATGAAACAAGTCCTATAATGGTCTAGATAAGTGAAATTTAAAATTAATGGAAGTGGTGTGTTTATTTGTTTTCCTTTTTTGTATTAAGACAGCAATTGCTATGAATTAATGAGCACATGAGGAAAGTCAACATCTGAAGGATCAAATAAGATGTATTTCCCTACAGAATGCAGCTGCAGCTTGCAAAAGGTAATGTAGCCCTCCCCCTCTTCATCATCTTTTCTGGGCTCCTTCACTTCATACAGAGATTCCACAAAATTTCTTTAAACACAAGTTGGAAGTATAATGTCGGTATCAAAGAGTAACACACATGATAGATACTTAAGTCAAAGGAGTTACTCAGCTAACCAACAATATGTTCACTACCTCCAATATAGTAGTTGGAGGGTCTCTGCAGGCTTCTCAGTTATCAGGGAGGTCAGGCAGGTTGGCCTCCATTGCACCTTTGAATGGACTGATACTCATTGCTGCTGAGCTGCTGTCTTCTGACTCACTATTTTTTTTTCCTTAGGATTTTATATATTTTCCTATCAGTGTTTTCCCTCCGCTACCCCTGAACTGCTAACTATCCCTGTATCAGCAATCTTAGCTCTCTCACGTTATGTAGCTCTATGTTATGTACTTTTTCACAGTCCTTTTTCACAGCTTGGCAATTTGAGTCAAGGTTATGCAGTTGGACCATATCAAAATTATATCAAAATACCAAAAACCTTGACTCATACACAACTGAGTCCCTAGGTCCTGTAAGTTCCTATAAGTTTGATAAGTATTTTTGACTTTGCCATCTAATAATGTATGCAATTTCTCTTTGAGTTTACATCATTTCTTTAGACGCCTAAGGCATGCTATGGTAAGGAGTTTTGCAGTTTGACTTTATTTTAAGTAAGTAAATTAAAATAATTCCATTAAGTTTTGTCACCTTTTCTCTGAATATTTTTGATTCTACAATATAATTTTTGAGGTGAAGCAATTCGAATTACATTTTGTTTGTGAAATTATGATACTCTGTTCTGTGTGTGAGATGATAATGTGACAGATTTGCTTTTGTGAGAGTAGGTAAATAGTGCTGCTTATGCATCTGAGAGGCCTTTTCAAGACTTTAACTCTTGGCCTGGAAGAAGGAGCATTGAATTTGATAATGTCTAGGCCTATGTAGAAAAGAATAGTCATAATCAAATCCACCAGATAATCATGACTGACCTTGATCATCCAGAACTAATTCACAATGGCTTAAGATAATCCTTTCCTACATTTCATCTTGAACTCACATAAAAGTGCTGATCTCTGTTTATCCAGTACAAGGCATGCTCTGTCTTAAACAAGCAAGCTATTCCTTTACAGCTGCTCTATTTGCCATTCTTAATACCATTCTTAATCATAAGACATAACCCAAATCTTGTTCAGCTCAAACTACAGATCAAATGATAATCTTCCTTTAGAAGTTTGTCAGAATTTAAAGGGCCCTCTTTCAAAATAATAAGACTAGATCTTGTATAAAACTAGAAAATTTGCCAAGTTATCTCTTCTATTATTCTAATGTCTTCCTTGCTGTTTCCATACTCCCAGGCTCCCAGATTATAACCAACTAGAAATATGAGAAAAATAATTTGAACTTAAAAATTAATTTAATCACGTCCCACTAAGAAGAAGGTAGATGTTAATAAAAGAAATTTTAGTGAAAGCGAATCCTCTACAGAAATGAACCCATACCCTTTCATAACACTGTCAGTTACCCTATTCACAAGGCAACAGTAAGTGAGAAGCACAACAGAATCAGGTGTTGTATTAGCCAACAGAGGATGCTCTTTGATCCTTATGAACGTAATAAAAATATATTAAGAGAAAAAAAGTAATTAAAACTTTACGTGACTATAGAATATAGATAAAGTATATTCCCTAGGTTATTCCAAGGACTAAGTGTGTGTAATTTAATGACATTCAGAGGAATTACAGCATATATTTGTTCCTCAGTGGCAAAAAACACCTGAAAAGAAAGACTTCTTTTTTCCAGCTTCTGTTCTGTAAATTCTGTCTAAGATAATGATAATATATGATTAGCAGAGAAGGTTGTCCCAAAATAGCAATAACATTCCAATGTTTGGATTATTCATTGCTGTAATGTCTGCATAAGATATTTAAAACTACACACAGTTCCAACCACTGGGAACATTATTTAACTGAGAAAAGAGTTTCTAAATGACATAACAAGTCTCTTCCATTATTAATGCCTTTTTTTTTTGCATATCTTACAGAGTTTATTCCCAAAGTCAGAGCTCTTTTTACGTTATCAAAAAATTACCTCATTGCTTAACCCACATTACTTTGAGTGAATGATTTCTACAGTGAACTGCCTTTATTTCAGAGCTTAAACTACCATGTTAGTACATATAGAGAATGAAGTGACAGGTCCAGAGATAAGTACCTGTACTTATACACATCCAATAAACATCCACGTGGAAGACTGAGTGACAGCATCAAAGTAACGTATTCCCTCAGCCAATAGTTTTTATTATGTGAATAAAATGTGTAATTTAAGTTTAAGCATCTAAGGTGCTTACACTATGACACTTTTCATTTTGGACTTTCTGAATATTCTTTGAAGAAAAACAGATACTTCTTAAAGCTGGTGCCGAGCTTACACTACTCTTACCATTCTAGAGAATCTGTAGAATGATTAGCCTTATGCCCAAATTTAATTGAGATTAATTATTTTGTCCACAATCCTCATTCCTGAGTGTGTAAATAAGCTTTCTAGAATACATTTTTTCAAGTTTACAATCAGATCTAACTTATTTATCCATAAATCCATAGTGAATCAATACGTGTCAACAGTGTCATCAGAGTCAAATATTTATGCCAGCCAAACACCTAGATATTAAAATCAGACTAATTGTTCTTCAGCTTTTACTAAGAAACCACCCACTGAATAAAGAATTTGTTGTACAAAATTGGAAAAATAAGGCTTGAGTTTAGGTTATTACATTTGTGATTGTGATACTTTCACTTGGAAACTGCTACTAAGAGGAAAACCTTTTTAGTGCATCACCCATATACCAGAATTAAAATAAAAGCTTTCTCATACTTCACTTTTTCAGTTAAAAATAAACAGAAAAGCTGGAATATTATGGGTATATGCCATTTTTGTTGTATATATTGATTTGCTAATCTTTGAAAATAACATTATTCAAAGAGGTCTACTTTAATCAGCTGAAGGTTTTGTGGGATTTTTAGCTGATTTTTCAACAGTCTGACAAAAGACAGCATCTTCTTGCAAAACATCTTGGGCATATGATACATTTTCTTAGAAAATGCTCATAAATTATTTTTTCAGTTACTTTCTTGCATCCAACACAGGTGAGTGACTCAAAAAGACTATCATGAGTAAGAGTTTACACTATTCAAAACATTTCAAATCTCCAGTTAAGGCTGATTTCACTTTTTCTAGCAAGTATTCATAAATGGTTTGGGTTTGGACTTTTTTTTCTTTTCACAAAACACAGCATAATCTTGGGGAAATCAGATAAAGGACTAGAAAGAGGCAGCACTCAGAAAAGCATGATGTTGCAGGAAAAGTATCAAGCAGACTCAGGGCCTAGATAACATGAGAAAAAGCAAACTCTTGAGACACATAACCCCTCAGATCCTGGGAATCTAGAATAAAGACAAAGATAACTGAGGAAACTTCTAGTATTTTAGAACATTATTTTTTAAAAGTTGTTCATAAATTTAAGGTAATAAAGAAAGCCTACCCCCAAAACATGATGAAATATAGTGACTCTGCCTGGTGTTTTCCAGATGATTCAATATCTCTTTGGGCGAGCATGTATGTAATTTGTTTCTAGGCACACCTTCAGTTAGGCTTGCTTCATTGTGCTTGAATTATCAATACTTAGGAGAAGGTAAACACAAAAAGCAACAATTTGTTAACAGGAATATACTTCTGTCACAGCACAGATGCATATGTTGATGAAGGGCACTTCATCCTTGCATTAGCTTACACAATATCCACACTGCTTTGACACATAGGTGTTTGTGACCACAGCTTACCTCGCAGACCTGACAGAGAGCAGACGTGGAGGATTAGCAGTGTTAACAATTGCATTCCTTCCCTGGAGTGAAGACTACTGAACATTCATTTTATTTCTACTCCATTGTCTCCAGGCCCGTGACCAACGTATCCATAACACCACACAGTAGCAATAGTGCAGCAGTATCCTGGTGACTGCATCTCATCCCATCTACAGTTGCTGTTGCATTTAACCAAATATGTCAGTGAATAAATTACAGCACGCAGAACATGTGATGCAATGTCAAGATGTCAAGATTCATTTTTGTCTGTACATCACCACCTATAGGGCAAGAAAATCTGCTCCAGAAGTATTTCTTTTTAAGCATGCTTACATTCTGCCAGCAGTATACTTTCATGGAAAGTAATTTCTAAGTATACTGAAAGCAATGTGCAGTAACTGGTTCTCAGTTCAAATGTGTTGACATGTCAATCACTGAAGCAATGTCTTTCTTATTAGTTTGTTGTTTGGGGGAGTTTTTTTGTTAAAAAAAAAAAAAAAAAAGAAGCAGCACATCTGCTTTACCTGAATTTTTTTTTTTTTCTTATGTCAGGAAATGAGGATTCACTGACGCTACATTTTTTTCTATTTTTAAACAGACGTACTTATACCAAGTTTTGGAAAAAAGAGAGCATGGAGGGAAAGGACACAAGACAATATATTTATTTTTCTTACTTAATAGTTGTTTATCATGCTTCAGATGCATGGATTTCTTATATATTTAAATTCGCGAGTTGTTTATCTTGAAGAATAATTTTGGAACCATACCAATTTTGAACTTCTAATCACTGAGTAAGTTTTTTTCTTCAGCATATGTATATATATTTTAGTTTGAACCACGAGAATAATTTCACATAAATGTCTTTATTCCTGTATGGTTAGATGATATCTTTTAGATAAATAAAGAAGATGAAACAAAAAGAGCAAATGTAAAAAGTATTATGGGTAAAAATTAAATTTATCTGACAATAGCAATTGTTATTTCTTCAATTTGCTGTCTGGAAAGTGTTGCAATTATATATTTAAATTTTGTTTGTGATATAGTTATGTTCACCAACGACTTGATCCAGTGTTTATATTTTTTAAAACATCAATGATTTTAACTCAACAAATGGCTAGAAGTTTTAGCACTGGACAAATGAAAGAACACATAGGAGTATTTTACAAGTCGTGTATTACTCTGGGGTGTGAGATCTGTTGTGCACCATATGGAAACAAAGGACACATTCCCTGCTTCTCTTCTAGCTCATTTCCTACTGCTTCTGTTTAGTTTTCCCACTTCTGGGGACGCAAGTGTCCTGTTGCCATTTTATCTGGTTAATATTCCACAACATCATAGTTGTTGTCCCACGTAAACCTACTACCTCAGACTTCAGGGGATTCATCTTTCTGCGCAGTGTGTGGGGCTATTATCTCTCATTGGCACAGCATGGGCTTCTTGCACACCATAGCTACCATATAAATGTAAAGTGTACACTTTATATCTTGTTCTATTTTGTGGGTCTGATTTACAGAAAAACTAAATAACTACAATGATAAATCTATCTAATGCAAAAACATGTTTGAAATAGTATGTGGTTTGTAATAGAGTAAACTTTACAAAAGAAAGAGCTTTCTAAATGTCAGTATTTGTTGAAATACAGTGAAAAAATCTCTTGGGAATCACAAATTGTGTTGTGTTTTTCAAAAACATGCAGGAATGTGCTTATAAATACTTCTTAAATTATGATGACTGTCAAACTGAAAGCATGCTTGTAGCTGCCCTGAAAATTGTGTTTTGGACAATTGGTACTCTGTAACTGTATCAGAGATTTAGTTGAAACTTCTCTCTATATGGAAAATTCATTGTTGCTTCCAGGTTTGTTTTTACTTGATTGTTTGGCTTTTCGGTGGTACTGGGTTTTTTTCAGTCAGTTTAAAGAACATTTTAAAGACCTAATTTTTTTAAGATTAAGATAAATGTTTGATTTGGATAAAACTCTCTAATTATTTTTCACAGAGACTTTTTGGTCTTCTGTTATTAGAGTTTCATTAGAGACTGTTTTTCATCCTACACCATCAGAAGGGATGACAGAAGCCTTCAACACAGTTTGTCCCCCTTATCAGGGTTGAGAGTGGGCATTGCAGCACGGTGAGCTCACAATGCCTTCAACACATAGCCCCTAGATACACGCCAGCATTCACTTCTGAATCTGTTTATGAACCTGTGACATTTTTCAGCTTAGACAATTCCTCCGTTCAGCCTCTCAGAAGCTGGGCTGATATATTGTGCATACAGGTATATAATTGCCCTAGTTTCAGCTGGGATAGAGTTAATTTTCTTCTTAGTAGCTGGTACAGTGCTGTGTTTTGGATTTGATATGAGAATAATGTTGATAACATGCTGATGTTTTGCTTGTTGCTGAGTAGTGCTTACCTAAGTCAAGAATTTTTCAGTATCACAAGCTCTGCCAGTGTGCAAGTGCAAAATAAGCCAAGAGAGAGCATTACCAGAAAAAGTCACCAAAAAAAAAAAAAAAACCAACCAAAAAAACAAACCAAAAAACTGGCCAAAGCCAGTTCCATACCATAGAATGCCATGTCTAGTAAATAAACTGAGAGAGCTGGCCAGGAAGAGTTGGCCAGGTCACAGTTCAGGGATGGGTGGGCATCAGTCAGTGGATGGTGAGCAATTTTATTATAGATTACTTGTTTTTTTCTTGGGGTTTATTCCTTTCTCTCCATTATTTTCATTATAATTATTAATAATATCGAATTTTTTTTGTTTATTAAACTGTTCTTATCTCAAGCCAAGTTTTATTTTTTTCTGATTCTCTTCCCTACTGGTCAGGGAGTGAATGAGTGAGCAGCTGTGCAGTACTTAGTTGCTGTCTGGAGTTGAAACACAACAATGGTATACACAAAGTACCTAAATGCAAGATTAAGTAGCCCTTCTGGAATGTCAACCTACCCGCCTTCAAGGATTGTTTTAGGGAGCAATTCATCAAGGAACTGATTTCAGTAAGGAGCATGAACCAACAGGAATTGTTTGGAAGAGCTCAACAGCCTTATAACATGGGAGTGGCCAAAATTTTTTACTTTGTTTAATCACTTTCTGCTTACATTTAAGTTTTAATTAGTTTTCCTGTTAACTTTTACTTCAGAATGTTTTGTACATGCGCCTTTATGCATCCATATAATTAACTTTTTAATCTATATTTAAGTATACACAAATGCAAAGTTATATATAAATACATATCTAAAGTTTATCTATATATAAGTATTACATTTTTATAAATATTTGTGTACTCATTTACATATATGTGTGTATGGAAAATTCTTTATATTTTCAGCTATGAGCTCTTCCTAGTCTGAAGGCAAAAATGTGAACCATCAGAGGCTGTTTAGGGAGCAAAATGACAGTTTCAACAAATGGAAACTTGCCAACTAAAAAGTCATATGAAAACACGTGGAGTATGATACTGACAAAAGTGGCAGCTGCTGTTTATGCATTTCTTTTCTGTCATTCTTGATAAAGTGGAAATTGTGGCTGGTCACAGTCACACTGTGCAAGCACAGGGTTGTATGAAAGTATTTGGGATTGTGACTTTGTAAAAAATCATGGCTCCCTGTCAAATGCTAAGCAACATTGAAATAAAAAAAAACCTGGACAGGTGCAATCTATGGGACCCACTGTGATACAACCATGTCTGCTGAGGGAGCTGACACTGTAAAGCCACTCTCAGTTATTTGTTTAAAGGTCATGACAAGTGGAGGAGGTTCTTGAGGCTTGGAGGAAAGCAATGATCATTGTCGTCTTCAAGAAGGGTAAGAAGCAGGTTCTGGTGATCCTCTACTGAACTGATCAGTCTCACCTCATTCCCCAGGAAGCTGGTGAAGCAAATAATCCTGGTAACCTTTACTAAGAATATGAAGGAGACGGTGGCTCTTGGGTGTTGTCAGTATGGATTTATGAAGGGAAAGCATGCCTAATCAACCTGATAATCACCTTCTATGATGAAATGGCTGGCAAGGTAGATGAGGGCAGAGTGGTAGATGGTGTATAACTTGACTTTAAAAAAGTTTTTCACAATGTCATAATAATTCACTGACAAACTGTTGAAGTCCACACTAGTTAAATGGACAGTGAAATGATTTGCAAGCCGGCTGAACTTCTGGGGTCCAAAGGTTACCGTTAGTGGCGCAAAGTTCAGCTGGAGGGCAGTGACTAACCATGTGCCCTAGGGGTCAAGACTGGACCAATACTTTTCCACTTAATTAATGATGTGAATGATAGATATACTGCACCCAAAATGAGTTTCCAGAAGCTACAAAAGTGGGAATGTTGGTTAGATCAGATCATTGTGCTGCCTTTCAAAGGGACCTCAACAGGCAGAGAGGAATCTCACAAACTTCAACAAAAGGAAATGTCAAGTATAGCTCAAGGTAGCAGTATCTGGTGAGAGTTTTGCAGAAAAAGACCTGGTGATCCTGGTGGGCTCCAAGCTGAATGTCTGACTTTGTGACCAACAACCTCCTGAGCTGCATAAGGAAAAGTATTTCTTGAAGGCTGAGGAAGGTGACCCTTCCCCTCTCTTCAGGACTTGTGAAATACTTTTGGAGTATGGTTCTCAGTCCTGGTTTTGCCATTTCAAGACATGGATTGGAGACAGTCCAATGAAGGATGACAAAGATAATAATCTTTGCTGATCACTATCAAGAGACTGGAGCACCTGTACTATGAGGAGAGGCTGAAGCAACTGGTTCTGTATAACCTGGAGACAAAAAGACTGAATAGGTATCTTACTCGTGTATAAATACCTGCTGGGTGAGTCAACTGCTTTGATATGTTAGGAGAACCACCACATGGCTGTGAACACAGAGACAAAAATAAAGAAAAAAGGAAATGTAAATTCATGTAAAATTACCTCGGGGTTGGGGGATAATCTGTTGCAAGAAAGAGGAGAGCACTCTCAGACAGACTGACTTCTATCAGCATGAAGAGAAAAACAGGCACAGCAAGTTAATTTGGTTTCTTCTTATTGTTTTGCTTTCTCTTCACTGTTTCTTCAAGTTACCTCTCCCAAGAGAAATGATGATCTGCTCTGGAGCTGGAATCAACTTTGTGTATCATGAGCCTCTCCTTAGCAATGACAACAACTGGTTTTCTTGCAAAACTTAAAGACACACATTTCATTTCATATCTTTCCCTCAGTTGTCCCTACTTGTTGGATACATGCTCTTTTTTCCTCCTCACATTCATAGATTTTTCATCTGTTCCACAGCTCTCATTGGGTTTTTTTTATTGTTTTATTCCTCCATGAAAGATAAAAATCTATCTAAATAGAAAGCTATCCAAAGCACCGTTAAAACTGAGGATTTCATGACTGATGTCCTTCTCCCCCCTTATTCCCTCCTAATTCTTTCTTTTGTTTTACCTTCTCTCATATGATTGTACTTATGTGTAATGAAACTCCTCAGGGGCAAGGATTATAGCTAATTTATCTGCTTGTATAATATCTTAGAGTACTGACAGCTTAAACAACAATACCCTAGGGTAGAGAAGGCAGTTTAAGATAGGAAAAGAAATTTTGCAAAATATTGCTGTTTTGAGAGAGTGTTTGATCAGAAAGAGAACTACTGTTTTGCCACCACAATGGAATGGAAGATCTACTATTTTTAATATTTGAAGGTCACACAGTAGAATTTATTTTAAAGTTCTTGAGATATGTTCTCCCTAACCATTTCTATAAGTATCTACTTTTCCATACTGAAGACCTGCAATAGATTTTAATTTTAACCATGATAGAAATATATTTTTGCAGAGACTTCAAAGAAAGAAGACTTTTTAAAGCCTTGATATAATAACCTGAACTTCACTGTGCCCTAAGCTTTGTTCTTCATTGTTAGAAAATAATAGGAAAAATATAACTTGTTCATAATAGTCCCTTAAAATTATAGTTTATGTCTTCCAATAATTGCTATGAATTCAGACAAAAAAAAAATAAGAAGGAACATTTTCTTACCTTCCAAAAATCAAAGTGACTCCAATGACATCAATGATATTATGAACAATATTGATATTTTAGAATACTTAAAGTAAACTGTGGGTCAGACGGAATAAATTAGTAGTAAATTCACAAATCCATCCAAAAGATAAATTTATTTTTAATAGTATTTAAATCAAAGGCAGACCTTTCCAAAAAAATATTATTTACAAAGGAAATAATAATATTCACATATTTTCTCATTATCACAAATTATGAACCAGAATTTGTCAATAAAAGCATATGGAAATGTAATTTATTTCTACTTAGGTCCCGAAAACCACAGAAGGATGTCTTTGCTTAAGATGGAAGCTGTTCTGTTTTCTACTGTCCTCATATGCACCATATTCATTGACCACACTCAATCTAACAATTACATTAAATATTAAAGAACCGATAAATCTGAAAAACTGTATTTCATTTATCATCTAGAGAGAGCTCTTTGTTTGCAATTTCCATGGTTAGAGGTGAAGATTCTTAGTGAGTCTTTAAAGTAAAAGATTAAAATAACTCACAACAATCACAGAAACAAAAACAGAAAAAATAGTGTGTAGGTTAAGATGAGAAACTGTGGGCCTAGAATATGTTTAAATGGCAAGATATGTCAGTGAGGACTTTGCTTTAAGTATCTGTGATAAAAGGAGAAAGAAAAATAAAAGCACAAAGGGAAAATTTCATCAAATAATGACAGTACAGAAGCTATTATTATTTTGCACATAAACAAAGGAAACCAAGTCAGATTGCACAGCCCTATTTAACAACTGGCTTCATTTTAGGCAGGACTTTTCATGAACTATAAAAACAGTGTAATACAAAAGGAGTTTCCTTAAAAACTTCAGATGTTCAGAAAGTGCTTTTCAACCATTATGGTGATAATTAGCATATTACATTTGGTCATTTGTAGTACTGCCAGCCTTGGAAGGTGCATTCATATACTCACTGTAATTGATATTGCTCACAAGCATATTTTTAGAATCAGGTCCTTGTTTTTTGTTTTTTGTTTTTTTTTTTTTTTTTTTTTTTTTTTTTTTTTTTTTTTTTTTTTTTTTTTTTTTTTTTTTTTTTTTTTTTTTTTTTTTTTTTTTTTTTTTTTTTTTTTTTTTTTTTTTTTTTTTTTTTTTTTTTTTTTTTTTTTTTTTTTTTTTTTTTTTTTTTTTTTTTTTTTTTTTTTTTTTTTTTTTTTTTTTTTTTTTTTTTTTTTTTTTTTTTTTTTTTTTTTTTTTTTTTTTTTTTTTTTTTTTTTTTTTTTTTTTTTTTTTTTTTTTTTTTTTTTTTTTTTTTTTTTTTTTTTTTTTTTTTTTTTTTTTTTTTTTTTTTTTTTTTTTTTTTTTTTTTTTTTTTTTTTTTTTTTTTTTTTTTTTTTTTTTTTTTTTTTTTTTTTTTTTTTTTTTTTTTTTTTTTTTTTTTTTTTTTTTTTTTTTTTTTTTTTTTTTTTTTTTTTTTTTTTTTTTTTTTTTTTTTTTTTTTTTTTTTTTTTTTTTTTTTTTTTTTTTTTTTTTTTTTTTTTTTTTTTTTTTTTTTTTTTTTTTTTTTTTTTTTTTTTTTTTTTTTTTTTTTTTTTTTTTTTTGTTTTTTTTTTTTTAATTTATTTGAGATTTTAAGAACAAAGGGAAGCTTTGTTATCAAGTAAAATGTTATCAAGTGAAAACTCAACACCATTCTTACCTGTTGCTCTATTTAAGCTACAGTAATATTTTGTGATTTAACCACATATTGTCTTTCTTTCCTCTTCTATTCCTATACCCTTACTGGTGCCTCCTCATTGCCTGCTTTGGCAGCAGTAGACAGCACTGATTGCCCTGGGCATAATTCTCAGGTCCTGCTATGGCTTATTCACCAGGGCTGTCCTCTTTGTCACATGCCTCCTGCAATGCCGGAACAGCTCACTGCTGGCACGCCCTGCTGGAAACTTGGGACATGGAGTCCAGACATGTGTGCACTTCTAGTTCCAGGAGTACAGGAGTTTGCTTTGCCTGCTTTAAGCTCCTCTGAAATCAGCTCTCACCTGAGAATTGTTCTTGCTTCCTGCAGGGTCTTTTAACTTTGTCACCTTGATTCAAGGTGGTACTTAGCACTCAAGGCTGGCTTTTAACTGTCTGGTTCATAGTCAGGGCAGACAGGATTTCTCTATTGACTTATCTCTTCTAGGCACTATCCATATTTTAAGTTTTTAACTGATGAGCCATTTATACAATGCCCAAAGTTTCCTATTCCTTTTTTTTTTTTTTCCTTTACTTAGTTACACAGAATTTTAATTAAATAAAAAAATAAATCAGAGTAGAGACAGATTCTTAGAGAAAGTGGGACAGTGTTCCATTAAAAGAATAATTAGATACACAAACATGCTCATAGACACACAGACACACATAAATGTACACACAGATGAAAACACAGAGCAGAGTTGTCCCTGAGATGATTTATCCCCTCCAGAAAATCCACCCACAGAATAAATGCTGGGAAGAATAGTTATTAAAAAACAAATAAAGAAACAAAAAAAGCCCTGGTTTATAAAACACATAATTTTGTTTCTCATTTTTTCGTTCTTTGCTCCTCTCTGTTTTTATTTTTTGATTTCTACCAAATGTTTTTCTTGTTTTTGAGTCTGTCTTCCATATTTTTTGTCCCGTCCTTTTCCTTCTTGGTACTGATTCTTAACTTTTACTATTCCACATCCCGATGAAACTGTCCTGTGCCAGAAGTTTCTCTGCTGATCAAAGGCTTGAGACAGCCATGCTTTATCAGCTTCCAAGCAACACATCAAGAGTTTTCTGTTTCAGAATGCTAGAAGACACTGTCAAAAAGTACCATGAAAGGTACATTGCACTATGCTAGCTAGACTTTACAATTATTTCAAGGTTTACAGTGCAGTCTTCATTTAATCTGGAAAAAGAAGCCTTGAGACAGTGAATTGCAGTGTTGCATAAAACCTGGACTTGTCACATACACATCTTTGAAATAAATAGGCTTTTGTTATTCTTGCCTTCAAGCAATTTATCAAATTTAGGAGAGTCGACTACTCCTTTCCATGGTAAAGCAAGACTTAGGAATGTATTTCAGAGTGATGTGTGATGCATTTTCAGAATTCTAGGAATATTATAATGTAAAGAGATCAGAAAATAATATTCAGTGTCTAAGAGGCTGAAGAGTAATGGGAAACATTACTTCATTTTATCACAAAAAAATCCCCATACCATGTCTCTGCTATAAGATAACTGCAATTAATTAGCTGTAGAACATTTTTGGAATATACTTACAAAAGTCAAGGATTCATATAAAATACTTAGTCAAAAAAAATGTCTTGCTGTCACAATTCATGTAAAACTTCAAATTATATAAAAAAAGCAAAAGCAGAGTTTCAAACGCTATAAAAATAACTAGTGTATGGTAACGTAGATAAAATGAAAGATTTACAATATTATCCCCATCTTTCCCCCCGTTTCTTTATAAATTTCTGATAATTCATTGTCTTTTGAATTAATCTCCTGAAACTAAATTAATTTTACTTGCAATCTTTAATTTTTCTTCATGTCCTCCTCATATCTCCTGTTATTACTGGTATGTTCTTGCAATATTTTCTTTTCTCCTGGTATTGCATTTTGTGAACCTACATTTTAGA
This sequence comes from Orthonyx spaldingii, assembly GCA_013397795.1. Taxonomy (NCBI): domain Eukaryota; kingdom Metazoa; phylum Chordata; class Aves; order Passeriformes; family Orthonychidae; genus Orthonyx; species Orthonyx spaldingii. The sequence goes on from VZTJ01005995.1 coordinate 653,232, forward strand.
CACCATTTCTTGTTTTGTACTAGGTAATTTACCATTGTTTAAATGCCATTATTGTCACTTGAACAATGTTTCTTCAAGGAGTTAGATGAAGCCAGTATGCTCTAAATATCCTGTGAAAATGAATGGTAAAAGTGTCGTTGGTTGCAGTGACAATAAAATTAGAATATTTGCTTTCAGAAGTAACTGAAACTGCTCATATTAAGATAATTCTGTTATAACAAAGAAAAACGTACTTGATATTTCACCTGTGAAATATTTTAATGTCAGTGACAAGTTCCTTATCAATGTCAAATTACAAACTCATGCTCAAAATGAGTAAGATGTTGAAATATTTATCTGTTGTTCAGCAAATAGCTTCTGCTTTTATGTCACTAATTTTTTCTATTGTTCTATCATACCCTGTAAGTTCATTTTATTTCCTCATGCAATCTTTAATTTTGTATAATCCGTACTAAAACTAACTGTGCTCCAGGCATTTTAATAAAACATGCCTCAGATGTTTCCCAAAGAACTTTTTTTAATTTGAATAAATGGCTTTTTTTTCAGCTACAAATTTTCATGATTATTCCAGGATTTTGTCTGCCTTAATTTGATCAAACAGTGGCATCCAGTGGGAAAAGTAGATGTGCATTCCCAAGACATGTAGCTATTGATACATGTATCAGCTATGCTTATTTTAGAAAGTAAAGAATATTAATAACCTATGAGTCTGTCTTCCATATTTTTTGTCCCGTCCTTTTCCTTCTTGGTACTGATTCTTAACTTCTACTATTCCACATCCTCACGAAACTGACTGTCCTGTACCAGAATTTCCTCTGCTGATCAAAGGCTTGACAATAACCTATGAGACATCAAAAATATTTTTTTTAATTTATACATAACTATATGGCAGGATTATTAAGCTGATTCAATCTTTGCAGCAGTAAGAACATGACTTTAGTCAGTCTTTGATTCCCTCAGTTTTTGCTGAACTCTTTTCGTTTCATGAAAGCACAATTTAAACTATTATCAGTTTCTGACAATTGCTTCTGCTACTGTTATCTTCCCTGAACAAAAGGTACAGTATTGAGTACAACCTACTAATGCTTTGATGAGAAATACAGATGATTAATGCCCTTGAAATCAATTTTCTGGCTTTAATGTACATGCATGCATCATGCCTCACTTGAGCTATATTCATGTTAGCTGTCTAGAAATTACTGAGTTAACACTTCAATCTAAAATAACAATAAAATCCTGAGAAATTCTACGGCAGAAACAAGATAATGAAAGCTTGAAATATCTGGGAAACATTAATCTCTCCAAATTCAGGTCCTTCAAACTCACTTTATATATGTAGACTTCCCTCACACTTCCCTCCACCTCTGCCCCACATTTTCCACTTGTTGGGAAGCTCTCTGCTCCTAAATATTGATCTAATCAGCCTGTGGCACTTTACATATATTAGGTAAGAAAAAAAGATATTTAAAAGAAATTATGCAACCTGTTTTCATTGTTAGATATACAGAGTTTTGCCAGTTTTCATTTGAAATTTGATCAGCACCAATGTCCTGCACAAATTTCATATGGTATAATAATGATTGCATTTACATAAACTAAGCTTATTAGCTTTGGATGACATTGTAGGTAGCCAATTTCTGTTTACGATTGTTGGTAAATACTTGTTTAGTACATTGTTACTCCATTTGCCTAGATGAAGGTTTGTGTGACAGTAAAATAGGAGAAACCATTGCCACCATAGCTATGGATGGCAACAGGATTTTTAACCAGACAGGAGCCCAATTTACTGCCAGGAGGAGACAGACAGTAACAGCAGATGTGGATAGGGAGGTATATATTTGTGAATAATTGCAGTCTTTATCAACTGGTGCAGATGTCAGTGGTACCTAGTTCTTATTACCCAGGAGAGTTCCACCTGGAAGACAGGAACTAGAGAAGGTAGAAACTTCTATCACAGAGTTCACACAGGCACTCACAGACACATAAGTTACTGAAGGAAACACGTGAGGATTTAATTTTAAATGGAGAATTTTAAGATTCTGATTTCTAGATCATATTGTGGTTAGTAAGGGAGAAGGAGTGTTTAGTAAGACAGGTAAGTCACCTTAAAGTTACAGGCAAGAAATACTGACACTGTGAAAGGGAGAGACTTGCCCAGGGCCAGAAATTAAAATATGAGAAACAAAGGAGAAACAAAACTGACTTGTCCTGCCCTTATCTGATCTTTTAATCACTATTTGGTTAAAAAATTAAAGATCATGTAGAGATTATTTATTCTTTCAGATGTAAAAGTTTAGTTGGGTTTTTGTGTGCTTTTGTTTGTTACCTGTTTTCCAAAGATTTGCAAGGGCCTTCAATCTCAGGAAAAAAAAAAATTTAAAAAAAACCAAACCCCTGAAACAAAATGAAAAAAACCAGACCCAAAACATAGAAATTGAGCAAACCTGAAAGCATCTCATAGTCATCCAATCTTGCCACTGATGGCAAAATTCCTAAAGTTTTGCAATAATTTTGCAAAACCAGAGTACTGCAGTTTGTCAGACTTCTTTTGTCTAGGTCAATTTTGACTGGGTTTGTTTTTGTATCTATTTTTTTAAATTAATTTAATTGTGGCTGCAATTTTTTCTAAAGACAAAGTTTCTGCATCTACTTTGTTATACGTTTGCTTATCTTTGTATGATACTACAATGGATTTTTTTGTTTTGTTTTGTCTATGTTACCAGGAGTTTATCAGTGTTTTTAAGTGTTATGTGGATGATAGATGAAGGGAGTTTAAAAGTAAAAAAAATAAAAAATAAAATAAAATAAAGTAAAATTTTCAGCCAGACACATCTTAATATGCCTAATATCAGATAAAATTGCTCTTTTTAATAGGGATTATTAAGAAATCAAGCTTTGTAAAGAACTCATAAGTTACTAAAATGCTCTTTGTGCAATCACATTCAAGCATTAAGGAACCATAATGTAATCTGAAAATGACTGATAAAATACATCTTCCAAAAGAGAAATTATTTTAGGATTCTTTATTAACAAGCCATGACACTTAAATATGCTGACATAACCAATATAGGATTATGAAGAAGTTAAAATTAAAAGCACTATGAGCTAATCTTAAGAAAGAAGGGGACATTTGAAATTTAATCTCCTTGTTACAATGTTTCTTTGTTGACAGTCAAAGAGAGGGTTCCCCTATATTTTATGACACTGATAATATTTTATGATACTGTAAATCTTGTTTCTCTGAATGGGATGAAGTTAAAAAGAAAGTGGGTTTGCGTAGTAGAAAATGATCAGTTGTTGACACCAGATTTGGTCTATTTTGGTTTTAATACTGAAAATAAAAAACCACAGAGAGTTTCATTTTCAGCTAACCATCATTGTTGTGCTTAGGAGGATGAGAAATAGAAGTCATGTTTCTGTTTAGTCATTGGAAAAAAAAGCAAGAAAAATCAGTCTGTCTTTAGATTTGACCAGTGCAATCCACTGTAACTATTTGCGCTGTTTCTGAGAGAAAGAGGCAGATTTCAGAGAGAAAGAGAAAGAACTGTCTGGTGCTTTAGGAGAATGCTGGAATTCTCATGTCCTACTCATCACGCTCTCTCAAAGGCCACAGGAGCAACATCTTGCACTCTCAGGTACTACCTTATCTCTTTGGGCCCATACTGACCTCTCACCACATTTTCATTATTCTGTTTCTCTTTGTCTCCCCAGTTGTAGAGGCTTTGATATTCCTGAACTCCTGCTCTTATGAGAGTACTTCTCTCCACTTCCATTCTGAGTGGTCATGATAGCTATTCTGTAACAAAGTGCAAATTAAGATGGGGGTGGAGGGAGGGTAAGAGAGGGGAAGGAGGGGGCAGACAGGAAGAAAAGGTGAATGAAGTTATGCTTTCACTAGAGTTTTGTGCTTTTTTGTTCTGTCTCTTCATTTTAATTTTGAAGTGGAAACTGCAATCTGTATTTCCTCTTTGAAAGTTTACAGAAATTCTGTACTTTGGGGGAGGTTTCCTCTAATTAATTGTCTGCAGTTTCTGGATGATTTATTTCTCTTATTCATCATAGCCTAATTGCTTTCCACCAAGAGCTAGTTGACAGAACTGTCAATTTCTTTATGTCCTTCTGTTAGCCTGACTCACTGATTCATCATCTGCCTTCTTCAGATACACTCAGCACCATTTTTGATGGGTTGGCAAGCAGGAAGATCTGTCACAATGCCAGCATATTTTTCATTCTTCAGATATACCCTTTCCAACTCTGTGACTGAACAGGGTTTATAGATGTTTAGCTGACTGTCCATGATCAGCAAAAACAGCTGATAGAGATAAAACATGAATTTACAATGTGTTCTCCCTCAGCATACTCAGCATTTTCTCTTTGAAACAGTAGCCAGTGGTAAACTGGGCAGTGTTATACAACAATTGCCCTCTCAAGGCTTGTCAGACAACTACTATGTCTTCCTGTAAGGCAACCTGTTCATCTGATCACTTTTAGAGAGGAATTTCAAAAAGCTTCACAAACAAGGAATAGTTCTCATACTCCGTAGGGAAGAAACGGTTCTAACCTGATTGCCATAATACAGATATACAGAAAGAAGGGTCCTTGGGATCACAAAATTTTAGGTCTAATGGTAAATTTTTTATGAACTTTTTCCTTCCCTTCCCTTCCCCTATTTTCTGTTCCCTAAAGGAAATTATAATTAACTGACATTTAGATACTATCAACTTTACACTGTGCATTACAAGTAGACATGGAGCTGGGTTTATAGAATACGTTTAAACAACATTGTAAATGGCTGCACTGTGTAAGTTTTTGGAGCTGGCTCACAAATGCAAAACATCAAGCTTCCAAAACCTGAACACATTTGTGAACTGAGCAAGCAAACAAGTTTTGAAACAATGCAATTATACATGCCTGACAGAGAAGAGTAACCCACATAGATTTATACTGTGCTTCCTCACAAACATGTTTGATTAATTTTTCTTTACTTCTATTCCCCTTAGTTGTGTGTTCCCATAAACTCCAGTTCTTGATCATTTTTACATCTTGTGCTTGTACTGCTGCTTGTATTGTAAGGCAGTCTTGTGTTATTTATTATTCAGATGTAACAGAGATCAGACTCTAGACATTTTTATGTACTATGCAATATATCTCCTTAGACTTGAGAGCAATAATATAAAATATGCAAATAGATGAAAATTAAAACCAAAAATATGTGAAAGCTGTTGATTTCTTTCTTGAAGCAGATCTAGAGAGAAATAAAGACAGTATGACAGTGTTGTTAATAAAATTTACTATGAAAAATATTGAGCAGATACCATCTAATGAGCTTTTTTTTTTTTTTTTTTGTAATTATTTGAAAATCTAAGTATGCTCATCTTACTTAGCTGCCTTATAGATACTTAAGACTGGGACAAAAAATCTGGTAGGCATTCAGCCACTCAAGGCTTCAGCTGTGCAATTCCCACAAGTCCTTTATGCTAAACAGGCCAATCAGGAGGAACCATAAAAGACAACTTTTTCTCAAATTGTCTACTGTATCTAAGAACTAAATTCAGGACTCCAGCTAGGTACCTTGGAGAACTTAATGCCTAAAATCTCCTCTGGGAACTATGCAATTCCATCTTAAAATAAAAGATATATTTTTATATATGTACTTGTTAGACATTTTTTCTCTAAAACACCATGTGTTTGGCCTTTTTCAGCTAATAGCAATGGTCAGTGAAAAGTGTTTTTCAGATAGCCATGTATTACCACAGTTAATATAGCTTAGGAGTTCAAAATAGGCTTTTGAGATTTTCATACAAATAATTGGGTAAGAAATATGTCCCTTCAAATTTTAAATTGAAAGTGCAGATACACAGCAGATGTTACTGACATTTCTTTAGAAGCGGAGAGCTTCGTTCATGAAACATCACAGTCTATTTGATTGATGTCCCTTAACATAATTGTGTTCCAAATTTTCATATGGGTATTTTTTTTTCCTCAGTGAGAATGAAGTTTCAGTAAAATAGAAATAGAAAAAGAAGCAGAGGTAAGAATACAATTATTCACCAAGAGGCTGATAGATTTTACAGATTTCAGGAATGTAAATTTCAAGGATTTTCCAAAATTTTCACATTTCCCTTCTAAGCATATATAGCAGATCTCAGTTTATATTCGGAACTAGGTCTCATTTCTGTTTATTATTTCAAGGCAAAAAATCAGAAGGAAATGGAAATAAATCACATATCTACCACTGTATGCGGACAGGTCAAGATTCAATATTATATTAAAAATATGATAAATGATAGAGATAAGACTGAAACACAGAGTTCTTCTAGAAAGAAGGCTCCAGCTAGCCATTGTTCATTGGAGAAATATTCAACTACTCAGCATATGAAAACATTAGTAAATTATTGAGACTGAAAATATGGAAACATAACATGAGTCACACTAAAATGTTAAAGAAATTAGCCTCCCCTTACTTCAAAGTTTCTCATGTTTACCGTTATATATTTTTTTTTGTTGTGAGTTATTTCTGGTCACGTATTTGTGAATGAAATGAAATTATTATATCTAGCAGACCCTAGTTACTAAAAATGTGTATTTGCAATTATATTTTGCTATTAATTTCTTTTTAAATTATGGTCTTATACTATAAAATAAAGCCAAATGCATTATCTAAAAAGCAGAACAGGTCTTTCTTAGTTAGCGTCACTACTTGGTTTTCACTTATGCAAATAATAATGGGCTTTTACAGTTTTTGTAATGATCTGTTTATTTTCAGTAAGAGACAAAAACCTGAGGTTAATTGTAAATTTTATGCAATTGAAAAAACATACTTGTACTTTACACACAAAAAATTTTTAAAATAAGATAATGACACTATTTATTTTATTTTATGATGGTACAAATATGTGTGTCTTTCTAAGCATATATGACATAGTAATAAATCTCTATTAAGTATTGACAAAACCTGCCAGTTCTAGACCATCACTTAAACTGAAGGTTTACAAGTAAGTTCCAATTAAACGTTCTTCCATCTCTTGCTCTGACAGACTTGCTTCATTAGCAAAAAGTGTGTGCCCCATTGCAAAAAATCTCCATACTAATATGCATTTCACTACTCCTGAACAACTGGGGAATAGGAAAATGAGATGGTGTGTTGTTGGCTACAGTAATATGCATATCTCTTGAGTATTGCTTTAAATTAATTTATTTTTAGTATACAGGGCCCTGGTTCTGAAACGTAGGAGTATCTTTTCATCTGTTTATCTTTAACTCTTACATTATGATGGAAACTCTCTGAGTATAATAAGACTTGTGAGTTCCACTGATTCCAGTGGAAATTAGGAACAATCATGGCTAACCACTTTTGAGCATTTTATATTACTTTTTCCTTTGTTCTGAGTACTTTTGTTTAAATGCAATTCTCTTCAAGGGACTTAACTATGTTTATATAAGATCAAAAAATATGATTAGAGTTAAAATCCAGCGTAACAACCATAGTGCTCTGAGGTACTGGGTTTGTGTGGCTAGGTTTTGGTAGCTGGAATGTTACAGAGGTGGCTTCTGAATTTTACCAGATTCTTCACAAACTTTACACAGTCAAAACCTATAGAGATTCATTGGTTTAATGTTCATTGGTTCCAAGTTACATAATTCTTAGTATTTGGTTTCCTAGTGGTTACAGATCTCTTCGCCTCTGGTGCTGATTGGGTCCTCATTCCTTGGTTCAGTTATCAGTCTTTCCCGAACCAGGTGTCTTTGACCATGCCAGGGGTATTGTTTGAAGTTCAGGGGTACTGTTTGGAGTTGATGGTTCGTTAATGGCTGTTGATGTTTGTTATCTTCTGTGTGTCTTCTGTGCTACTCCCAGTCTGCTGAGATGTTAAACTCATCAGGCTTTATCTAGTGGAACAATGCTCTGGAAAGAAACTTCAGTTTCCTTCCCCCGCGGCAAAGGCGAACAAACCTGGCTAAAGTTATAAAATAAAAAAAATTAAACTTGGTATATTTTCCAACATGACTATATCCAGTTTTGGAATTCATTGTTTAATAGTGGAAACTCAACAACTATTTTTTTTTTTTTTCACTTATCTTCTCATGATAGGAACTATCGAAGCAGCTTGCAAAAAGCTTTTAGCATCTGGATTTTCTTTTTGGGTTCAATTAATGAAAATATATTACAATATTTTCAATGCGCTTTAAATTTTTTTCACTACTCTTGTTGATTTTCACTACACTTGCTATTCACAAAACTTTAAGAATATTTCTGAAGCTTTCTCACTATCTTTGAATCCCCATCCCAGAATTTGCTAATTTGTACCTGACAAATGAACTCTCTGGGTATAAAAAGCCCATAGATTCCTTTTCTGGGGGTCCCTCCTCAGAGGCACCAGCTTGAGCTGTTTCTTTGTCACCGCACTGTGAATAAATGGCTTTATGGAACGAGACATCTGAGACTGAGATGGGAGACCTGGGATCCAAGCGGTGAGGAAATCTGGTCTGTCTGGGTGTGAGTGAGGTGTGCAGTCAAAGTCTCTGGAGCTGGGAGTGTGACTGCCAGAGAGGTTCGAGAATGGTCAGATTGAGAAGTTTCCTTGAAACAGTTTCATAGTAGGACATTTGAACCAGTTATATTAGATTTCATAAGCACTAATATAAGAAAGAGTCATAATTTTCACATTAGTACTCCGTGTGAAATCATAACTGACTAAAAGATTTTATTTTTTAACTGATTTTTAATTCTGATGGTTTATTTTTTTTTATTTCTGTAAATTACTTAAATAAGACATGTTTCTATAAATGCTGACCAAAATTCTAATTTAAAAAAACTGTGTTTCTTTCCATTTTACAGATTCAGGATAATTCATACTGTAAAATTTTTTATATATGCCAAATTTCAGTAATCATAATTGATAGTTGGTGGTTGCTTATATATATGTGGATCCTTTGGAGTGTGCACAGGTCTTTCATTCTGCATAAGGAGACTCCAAAAAATTTACCTCTTCTTCTGGTTTTATTCTAGAAATTAAGATGGGTTTCATTTGATTTAGTTTGTCTCATGTCTGGAGAATTTTTTATAATATATGAAGAAAATCTGAGGCACTTGTGTTTGTTTAGCCTGAAGAAGAGAAGTCTCAGGGAAGCCCGTATTGTAGCCTAAATGCTAAGAAGGGTCGTAAGAAAAATGGAGAAAAATGTTTTTCCTGGGATGATAGTGACAGGACAAAGGGCCACAGTTTTAAAGTAAAAAATTTAGGTTTAGATTTCCTTCAGATAAGGAAGAAATTCTTGACAGAGTGATGAGGCCCTGGAATAGGTTGTCCAGGGAGGTTGTAGATGCACCATCATCAGAAGTGTTCAAGGTCAGGTAGAGTGGGACTTTTGATCTAAAGAAAGAAGTCCATGATTGTGTTCATCTATTTCAGCCTTTGGGGGGTATAGAAGAGTGGGATGGTGGTGGTGGTAGTGTGTGTGTGTTGAGGTTTGGAATCCTTCTTTTTGTTTCTCTTATTTTAGAGAATTTTTGCCCATACGTTGCTAAGACACCATAACGACTGGGTGCTTAAGAAAAACAATAGACTGACTAGTCGAGTAAAAAAACTTGTAAGTAGCTATTCCCTTATTTGAACATTCCCTCTTGAAGGAAGCAGAGATCTCGGGACAGCTGGGCTGGGAAAAAGGAAGGGGAGCAGCAGCTCGCTCTCTTTTTGCCTCTCGGCATTCAGAAGAGAGGGAAGCTGCCGTTGCTTGTCACCACTGTGGAGTTTTTTCCTGGCTTCTGCTGCCTGCCTGCCTCTCCCGGAGCCAGCCCCTGCTAGCCGTGGCCTGGGAGTCGGGCTGCCCTGCCCTGCCCAGCCCGGCCGGACCCCTGCTGCAGCTTCAGGGTTTTTGCCCACAAGAAGTCCAGGCTCCATCCCTGCTGGGGCCGTGCCTGCCATCACTGCCAGGGAGAGACAGCCGAGACCTGCGCTACAGCGCCCCCTGCAGCC
>VZTJ01005995.1:663276-685542 GCA_013397795.1 Orthonyx spaldingii
TATATATATATATATATATATATATTAGTAAAGAACTGTTATTCCTTTTCCCACAACATTGCCTGAAAACCCCTTTAATTTCAAAATTATACTAATTCGGAGGGAAGGGGATTACATTTCCTATTCCAAGGGAGGCTCCTGCCTTCCTTAGCAAACACCTGTCCTCAAACTAAGACAGTGTGGTAGGTGGGTACATGATCTTTAAAGATAGCTTCCAACCCAAACTATTCCATGAATCTGTGATTCTGTCTGATAAGAATTCCATCTGATCAGTTGGAAGCAATTTTGCCAGAATAATGCTAAATAAAAGCTAAAAAACTGGTTTAGTTCTGGTGTGTTTAATTTTCCTTTTTAATGAGAAAGTGACCCCTTGCACTCTCCTTCACTGTGGGATAATTACTATCTGCTGTTGCTAACACTTCCAGAAATAAATGATCTAGTCAGGATTAGAATTAACAAGCATGGCTGATCAAGCCACTATGAACATGCTTTCCTTACTTTCAGCTGATGTTCTCAGTCTCAATTAGGCACTATCTTAGAACATTTACTTGCTGAATATTTACTTGCTGATCAGCAATTGCTATAGCAGTTTAATGGCTGTGGAAAAAACATTCAACTAGAATAGGGAAATGTACCTGTCACATTCAGTAGAGGCCCTGGTGGTATATATAACGGTAACTTAATAAATTGATGACGTTGTACTGAACTGGAATAACACAATTTAGCAATTTTTTCAAAGGAAAAGTAACATGACTTGTTACCTTCATATTTTGATTTTAAAATGTAACAAATTGAAAATTAATGCAAATCATTGTTTCTATTGCATTCAGTGACATTTATTGTAAGTATAATCTAACAGCTTAGTAACTCAATTTCATAAATGCCCTCTTAAAATTGTTTTGCCATGTGATACATTAATGTTAGATTAATCAATTAATGAATATTTACTGTTTTGATGAGAGTGATGGCATAATATACTATTAAAAATTTGTTTGGAAAAAGAAGAAAAAGTAAATGTTTATTTATGACTTTATATTTTGTATTTTTATAGCATGACTTTAATATATTCATCGTAGTACTAAAAAACAAGCAGAGCATGATGTTTAAAGACCAGAGCAGCAGAATCACAAAATCATGCCAAACCAGCTGACAAAGCTGCCTCAGTGGGTTTGAAATCACTCTGCACTATACACATATAATCTAGTGATGAAAATAGTTTGTTATGACTTTGAAAAAATACATGCAAAAGTAGATATGAAATAGAAACTGTCTGATTTTACAAACACACTGGTTTTTGGTCTGATGCTATGATTTCATGAGGCTTAAAGTACTATTAGTATTTGCTATTATATTAGAAGTCTTCATCTATTTCTTTCAGTGACTCAGAGACAATTTTTCTAACAAGGAATAGAGCTAGAAAACTTCAGATCATTCAGATATTAAATTAATCAAATACTATGTACTTTTATTAAATAAAACGGTATACTAGTCCCAAAAAGAAACAGGAATAAATATGACAAGAAATGTATTATAAAAATTTCAGAGAGTTGCCAGAAAGGTATTCAAAAGCAGGAAAAATAAACTGTTTGGTGTTATAAGTAGGTTTCAAATTCTTCAGTCTGAAAAGCAGAAGAAATCTCTAGAAGATATGTCAGATGATTTTCATGATCAGTTTGGAGATAGTAAATATGTACCACCTTTTCCCTGCCTCTTCCCATGGAAGAACTACGGGACATCAGAGGAAACTAACAGGTAACACAAAATGAGACCATATCTTGCACTTATCCCTGCCTTGAGCACGTGGTTGAACCAAACTTCAAGTTTTTCTAGGATTCTATGAGATATTCAAAAATGTAAGCTATAGAAAATCTTCTCTCAGGATACTGAGTATACTGAAAGCATATTTGGGGTTAAGGAAAGGTGAGACAAGTCTAGTAAATAAATATGTTGAAGTTTCCTAAATTGTTGGAAAGCACCTTGATTTAGGAAGCTGCAAATTACTGGACAGTACTCAGAAAAAATATGCTTTTTTGGATGTTGTTTTCTAGCCTAGGCATTGCTTATGCATATTGTTGGGAAAATAAATGTTCAGATTATATAGACCTTTGATTTTAACCACTGATATAGCTATAGGATGTTGGTTCATGTGTTATTGCATGTTACCTTATTTGGGACTATTATTATGAGCATTATTGCTATTAAAGGTCCTAAATTTGTAAGAACGTCTACATAGTCTGAAAGGTTACTCTTTAAAAGTCTTATTTCTCACAACTTCTTCAACTTTTCCTTCTTAATTTCTTCTCGTTTTTCTTTTTTTTTATGTCACCAGGTATTATTGTGAGGAATTACAGCAATCTCTGTACACTTGTTTCTTCTTTTTTCTCTTTAACATTGAGAATATTTCTTCAGCATTCATTAAGATTCCTTTCACTGGAGCTGCCTAAAATGCAAGGCATCCTATCTAAATTAGTTCCATAGCTTCTCTCTACAGTTAATAGAGAGAGGCAGAAAGCTTCTCTGTATCAGGTGAAAGAAAAAATATTTTTTTTCTTTTCTGTGCAAAGATTTCTGTTAATTTCTTTCTGTCAACTCTTTGGTTATCCTGTAACTAATGCAGCTTTCCCCTCAGTTTCTATTATCATGGTCCTTCCATCAAGATGGCAGCTAACCTTGCATTCATGATTAAACACGTCTCTTCCTTGAATCTTGTTACTGACCTCCAGTTGCCTGCTATATACCATCTAATAATACATTTTCCAGGGGGATTGTATATTTCAAAGCACTCCTTGGAAATTAGACAATGAATAGAGATGATTCTGTGCCGCCATGGCTGCCACACTGCTTTTTACCTGATGGGAGACTTTCCACTCACTATGGTTATTGTACATGAGCCAAGTGCTTCTGGTTCCCACTTGCACTGCTTGTGCTGCTGTGTGGCGGTCTCTGCTGCAGTGGAAATTCCTGAAAACAGCTGAAGAAGTTGTCACTGAAGTGGGTCTTAGTAAAGCTCTGAAGAGGCTGGAGGTCATAGCTCCACATACACTAGAACTTTAGTTAAAGACTTAGCCTGTACTCAAGTAGTCCCTGAAATCATCAAGCCAGTGCATTAAAGATCATTTGAAATGTTAACAATCTCTTAGGTATGCATAAGGCTTTGCATTTATTATGGGAAAGAACTCTGATAATGAGACAGAAAATTATTTGAAACTGACACGCAATGAAGTGGATTGAATACATTTTTATCAGTATATCTTATGGCAAATTAATTAAGTAATAATATAGCAGTAGAGAATTGTCTGTTACATATTAAGAGTTGGCTTAAAATAATTAGCACATTATAGGAACTACTTATATTCCCACTAATGATCATGACAAAACTGCCATTAACTTACCAAGAACAAAAAATTGTCCAGGAGCAGTGAAAGTAAGAGCAGAGCAATACTTTTAAAGTTAAAATGAAATAACTTAGAAATTAATATGCATGTAGGGAAAACCAACAGCATTAGTAAACTCCTGCATAGTTATGAGTGTTCCATTTCAAGCTAAATTGAAGGCTAAGGTGATGATAATAAACCTTTCACATCTGCTTCGTTAATTGGAACATGACAAGCAGCCAGATCCCACACTAGGTTACAGAACTGTCATGTTGGCTTCAGGAGGGAATTGAAAGGCATCTGAAATCTCAGCTTTGCCATGGTTTTTAGAATCATCCATTACCAGCTTGAGAAAAGAAGAAAAATAGATAGGACAAATGTGACCAAGCCAGAGCTGATATAACATATTTTTCAGGCAGTCAGCCTTACTGAAGTGCCTTCTTTTGGCAGATTAGCCAGATGGAATAATGATATTCTGCTTGCATGTCTTGGAAGGGGAAGATGACTGCCCCCAAAGTGTATAATTTTGTATGTTGATGTTTGCACCTTGCAGTGTATTTCTAGGTAGCAGTTGTCAAGAGATGTGAAATTATTTTTTGTTTCTTTAGTGGGTTTTGTTTGGTTTTTCTTAATTGTTCCTTGTATCTGGTGTGTAACTATGCAAACTGGACGTTAGTGGCGGACATAGTCAAATACATACAAATAAGACCAGTTTGAAAATAAATTTTCTTTTGCTTTTACTCAACAGTACTTCTTTATATGTTAAAATTATGCAGTTTTTAAGATATTTGTGTAAATTATGGAATTGTTCCCTCACAGTTTACTGTGCATCACACTGTTCTGTAAAGAGATTGCTCTGGGGTGAGGGTGGTGGCCCACTGGGAGAGACAGGTTGCGTGCTGGGGGTGCAGCTTTATGGAATGGAGTTGGTAGGAGGGGACTCACTGGTATTAGCATGTTTGCAGCAGGGTCTAAGACTGGAAAAATTCCAAGAACAGCAAGAGGTTTGCTTGCTGAAAAGCCAAAATGTAGGCCTTTGAACCAATGAATGAGAATATTTGTCTTGTTACATAAGAACCAATTTAAATTGCCAGATTGGAAGGGAACACTGGAGGAAAAGGTAAAGTAGGCAAAGGGAAAAGTGATTTCCAAGCCTTTCTAAGGAATGAGTTTCACTCAGTACCTTTGAGTGAAAATAATATTTAATTTCATGAAGAGGAATATGACTTCGATTCTGATGCAGATGAAGGTTTAGAGATCAAGGTGTTGTATCCTCTGTTGTTGTATAAGAATGCAACATAAAGGAAGTATTATGTTTGAGATGTTACTTTATAAATATGTAGGCCTGTTTAAAATACAGCACTTTTTTTTTTCCTCTTTTGACAGAGGAACCTAAAATGTCACCTATGTTTTTGTCTGAGACTAATACCTAAGTTTTCAAGTTTGACTTCCTCAGAGTTTCATGACATGTAAGGCAGCATGGAAATGACTCATTATACTTATTTGGCCCATAATACCACTGTATATTTTAAATAAGGAGCACTTTATAAGGGGAATTTTGAAAGCCTTTGGAGTTTTACAGATATCTTTATTTTTTTTTTTAATTGGTTGTGTCCTAGAGAGTGCAACCTAACATGATTTTTTAATTATGCACTTAGAAACCACAAATTGTTCACTATACAAGTAATCAAACATCTAGACTATTTTTACGATTTTGTTTCTGTTTGTTTGTTTTCCTGGAAATGTGAGGGGGTTTTAACATTAATAATAATATTATGATTTCATAAGGAAAGCAAAGACATTTAATATTATATGTACATTACATGTACATTAGTGAAATGTACATTGGAGTTTATGAGCTTAAGTAGAGTTAACAAACAAGTTAAACTGTCTGGTTTTCAGGTAATATGAATATATTAAATAATTTTACACTTATGTTATTTATAATGTCATTCAAATTCAAGTGTTATTTCTATTAAGCATTATTTCAATTTAGTAACAGGCTTTGATTTAAATGAATAGCACATTCTGGAGAAAATGTAATGTATGTGATTTATTAAAATTCACAAGGCCTCCTAGTAGTAGGCATTGAAAGTGGCTGTGCCTAAAGCATGCAATATAAGTCAAATTATTATCAGATTTAAATGCAGCTTTTTTATTTTTAGTTTCAGTTTCTCCTTTTTTTGTTGCTTTTTTTTTTTTTTTTTTTTTTTAAAACCAGTGACATGTTTAAAGTCTGATGTAGATGTTCAGGTAGTATTTTTATAATTAATGGCTAAACACTGCATTCGTTCCAATGAATGTAACCAGAAACTAATTAACTATTTAAGTAAATATTTATGATCATTCTTTCCTTGAACTTTTCCTATTGATATAAGAAAACTTGAGTGATATTGCAAATATTACAGAAGAATTTACTCTTCCCTTTTCTTCAATCTCAGTTAAAAATTCTAAGAAGTTATTCTGTGCATTCTTTGAGTATTTTTCAGATATATTTTCGTGTCTATGTTATCATTTTTCTTACTCTGAAGGTTGCCTCAATATATTAACTAAATTTTTTAAATTAAAATTATCCTGCTGGTATTAACATACAAAAATCAACCTTACAACAATGTAAACTTGTGCACTTTCATATTGATTAAAGTCTATATGTTTTACCTTGCCAAAAAGGGTACTATATTTATGCTATAACAGAAAAAGTTAGCAGCAGAATTATTAAGGCTTAAAAATCTGCAATAGACATCTTGTAATGCAAAGAGAAAGATTAATTCCTAACAGTAAAAAAAAAAATACGGGAAACACTCCAGAGAATAGGAAGATAGAAATATGAACATCATCTTGATTGGTGTACTAAATCAGAACTATTGACTTCCACATAAATGCTTTTTTTATCAGCTCTGCCAGGCACTGCATGTATAAATCTAATTATTTCTTGTATTGAACTTTAGTGCAAAAGCACATACAAAAATTAACATGATAATGGTGCTAAGAACTTTGCTGAAATTATTTAAGAGACAAGATTTAATGCTAAGGCTGAAACCTATATTATGTTTATATATTAATTTATATAAATTTGTAGTCTCAAGCTGCACCAGGGGAAGTTCAGGTTGGACATTAGGAGGAATTTCTTCTTAAAAGGTGATTAAACATGGACTACCGACCAGGGTGGTTGAGGAGTCACCATCCCTGGAGCTGTTAAGCAAAGACTGGATGTGGCATTGGATGTCATAGTCTAGTTGCCGAGGTCGTGTCCAGTCACAGGTTGGACTGGATGATCTCCTATGTCTTTTTCAACATAATTGATTCTGTGATTCTCTGATTCTCTGATTCTATCCTTCCCTTATCCTATTGTGATAACTTTTTCATTATCCAAATCTGCTTGTTGCTTTGGGACCTTAAATTTTCTCTATCCAGAATTAGTAAAATAATGTGTGTTGCATAGAACAGTGATGATTTAGCATTAACAGAGATTTGAACTATCAGTGACCCAGATTGCCCTTGAAGTAAATAGGACACCAGGAAGGTGATAATCTCTTATGTACATTTTATGAAATGAAATGGACGCTAGTAGTGAATTTGAAATATCTATTATTCTGTATAACTGCAAGGCCTCCTTTTCTAACATTTGAATGCCTTCTGCAAATCTGTGCCTCAAAAATATTTATAATAGACAGAATGCATAAGTTTAGTGGCAGATGAATTTTTATGGTCTGATAGACCTACAGCTGAGACCAGAAACTTAAAAAAATTCCCTAACACATGTATTAAATAGTATTCCGTGTTAAAGCACTACTCTTGTGTTGTGAATGTTACTTTAAATAACCAAACCTGAACAGCTTAATTTTTCATCAGAGAGGACATAGTTGGTTGAACAAAATTGCTATAACTACCCAGTTCTTGTTCTCTCACAGCAAAAAGAAAACAAGCCCTTTTTAAGGACTCTTTGAATACTAGAGAACTTCTATTGCTCTGTCAGTATATGAATGTATCAATGCAGCCATGGTGCTACAAACTTCAAACATATTTAAAGAAACTCGTAACTGTTGAATGAACTTCAGAATCATGGAAGGGTAAAGAGATGTGTTGTTCTTTCAAGAAGATGGAGCCTTTATTTAAGATTATCTACAATGCAATGTATGAATATTTCTATACAGTGAAATCATGTAGATGGGAAAATTTACACATGGATTGCTAAAATAAATCACTGTACTAAAATAAAATATCTGTCTCTTTTTTTTTTCAGAACAGAATATTGAATTTTTATTATTGCAGGATTCTACTTGCATTTAAAATTGCTCATATATTTGTTGGATTATTTGTCTCTTCATTTACATTATGCTCATATCCAGCAGAATATAAACATGTATTAAGGTGCAAATAGCTACCTGTTTAAACCTATTCTTTCATTTATATAATTTAAAACCCTATCCAGGCTTTTACCTCTCTACTGTCACTGTTTATTTAACTACTAATTAATAGTTATTACCATAAGATGGGTGTTTGGTGACTGCTACAAAATGGCCTTACAAGACACTAAATATCAACTGTATTTGGCTTTAGTTAGCACTCTTATTGCATGTCTCTGCAGGGAAGACATGAGCAGAATGTATGTAAAGATTGAGCCATGCATCATTGCATTAGGATTTTCACTTTGAGGACCAAAGTTTGATAGTGCACAATGAAAAAGCCTCCAGTTTTATGAAACACCTGGTGACACACACTAGTAACTTTATTTTCCAGTAATGGTCATTCTTCAACAAACAGTAATGAATTTATTCTATGTATTTTAAAATCCCAAAAGACTCTTTGATCCCAATTTCCTATTTGAGGCATATTTTAAGAATAGCTGATGATTGAATGTGTAGTTTTCTAACTACACTGGGAACATAAATTTTGAATCTGCAGTAAATGTAGGTATGCTTTTAAGGAGTCAGCCACTAATTTGTATCTAAGTTGAGTGTCACAATGGGAGAATTATAACCGTATATTGTATTATTAACATAATGGAAACATCTATAACTGTGTGGTAGGAGTGGGTCAAAATAGAGGAGAAGGAAGTTAATAGTGCAATAGTTATTAAGTTCTCTAGATGCTCAAAGAAACAGAAAAATCACTCTTTTACTCTGGCTATATAAAATATGAAAATAACCCAAATGCAAATATTCATGATAATGCTTATGTAGAGTTGCACTTCTTAAGATGGCTAAAGAATCTGGTTTATTTTTTCTTTTTCTCAAGGCTATGTGTTTTTGCAGGCAAAAGGTATTAGGGCATCACAGGAGGCTGATCAGTAACACCTTGTATTCATGCATGTTTTGGAAAATAATTTTTCCTGTCAGAGCAAAGAAAGAGTTTATGTCTGCAATGGGATACTGAAAACATTTTCACCTGAGCTGTTATTCAGTCTACTAAGCCATGATGGTGATACATATTTGTGAAAGCTAATTTTGACCTCCTTCAGAACAATTGCCCATTGATCCCTCCCAATCACAACTATTTATATACTTACCAGGAATGCTTTAATTAATTCTGCACCTTCCACCTGGTTGTGATAGGAAATGTGATCATCTGCTCTGAATTGTGTAGGACATGCTTTGTTTCTTCATGAGCATGTGGGCAACATCTGTCTCACATCTGACTAGATTAGGTTACATTTGGTTCCATTAGTAGAGCAACACAGAAGTTCATACAGCTCTATTTATTTATTCCCTTTGAAGGACTGATCTCATATTTCCAACCAAGTACTATCTAAAAGAACCATATTTTGTTGTGTTGAAGAATAAAATTCTTCAATAATAAAAAAGTCCTTTAAGTATACTTTCATGAGTAACTTCTTCTAGTTATTGTTTAAATTTTGAAAATGTAAATGATAAAGCTAGCAGGAACTCTGGACAGAAATGACTTTCACTGGCTTAGTTTGTATTCAGTGATTCTGGAGAAATTAAATTAAATTTGCAAAAGAAGCAGCCATCCTGTATTCCATTTGATCGCCCTTTATTTATTAGCATTGTGAATATGGCAAGAAACACGCATTGCTGAACAAATATAACTGCAGACAGTTTACTTAACTGCAGACAATTATGTGTGTCTCAGCATTGTTGCAATGTAACAGAAATCTGTGACATGCCTCAAACTGAGCTGTGCATGCACATTGCAGATCACTGGGACAATCCCTGCTGATGCACTGTGTTCCATCATGTTGCAGCAAATTATTGTCTTGTCTTTTTGCTGCATCACAGAAGGCACTAAATTGCTGTTGGACTTAGATACGTGCCGGAACAAAAAATGTTAGGCTACATGCTGAGAGACTTCTTAGACATGTTACTGTACAAAATAGGAAAAACACATTGTCATATCAGTGAGTGTTCTTTTATGAGTTTTTGGGCTTTCCTTCACGCTGTCACTTCGGCTTTGATTTTAGTATTTTGTCTATTTTTATGAAAAAATATTAGATAGCTAAGAAAAGTGGAACAGTATTAGCTATATGAATGTCACAAATTTCATGACAAAAAGTTCCACATCTACTTGATAACTAATGACTTATAAAAAGATGACCAAAGTTATTTTCAGGCAGTTAATTGTTTTACTATGATTACGGGGGAAAAAGTATTGTGAGTTCACTTTCTGTTTGACATGTTAAGAGAAACATTTTTTTTGTATGTTAATATTACAGACTTCGTAAGCTGCATTTGATGAAAATAGCATAGTCTAAAAGTAGCGTGTTTTGGAAAGTACTTTATTTTCAATTTTCCTAGTCTGATTTACCCAGATAAAGTTTTGTTCTTTTAAATGATATTAGTGATTGAAAAGAATTAAAATACTTGTGATTCAAAAGAATTAAAATACTTGTGATTCAAAAGATTTAATGTTCTCTGGTCAGAATTTTATTAATTATTTTAGTTAAATAAATAACAAGATTTACACATGATGTTTAGTTTAAAAGAGATCAGAGGAATAAAGGATTTGATTTTTGGACCAATTTCTAAAAAATTCTTTTATTTTTTCTCAGAACATCACCTCCATATTTTACAATGTCATCCTGATGTAGTTAATTCACTTTCAATTAAATTTCATTCTGTTTACTGTTTCTATGGTAAATACTTGCAAGCACCTTTTTCTATATTAGTAGAGTTAAAACATTGGCATTCCTATGGATGCCATAGCATATTCTTTCAGAGATGTGCTTTTTTTGCTTCATTATATTAAATTGCATGCATTGACTGTATAGAGAGGAAAAAGGTCAAAAGAAATTGTTTGCATTCAAGCTACTGAGAACTGTGTGTAATATCATCAGCCGTGAATACTTTAAGGAAAAAAATACTTCTTCCATAAATAATCAGAATGAGGAAAGTAATTTAAGTGTGTGAAGGAACTGCTCTCTGAACCATGTTCAGATATTTCTGGCCTCTCATTAAAATTATCCCCTACAGAAATGTTCCTCAAATCCTTAACAACTTCAGAAGTCTATATTTTCTAAGTATTAAAGTAATTATTTTAAGGACATCTGATGAGTTTCCTATTTCTGCAGCTAAGAACTGGTATTATAACCCACTCATGTAAAAAGCCACACAGATTATCAGATTGACTATAGCATTGTTAATCTAAATTTGTATATGATAGAACAGAAATTTACTTTCAACAGTTTGATTGCAGTGCAACACACGTCTGAAAGCATACAGAGTGCATCAGCTCAGTGCTCATCTTCCAGATAAAGTATAAAAGGATACTGAAATAGTATGCAGGTAAAAGAGTAGGAAAACATGAGTACATGCAAGGCTGAGACTTTGGAAGCACGTAAATATGGAATTGGAAGAATGCATTTGAATCTGAAGATTCAGGAATTGTGTTTTTTTTCTTTTAATTACTATGAATTTAGTACAGAGGGTGAATCAGACAAACAGATATATTTAAAAAAATATTATTTTTTGTCCTCTGTATAAATTTCAGTGTGAAACCTTTTCTCTTCTTTTTGTTTTAGTGCCAGCAGGAGAGACCATTGTGTGAAACTGTAAAAAGTGCAAAAGTGATGAAAACTATCCGCTTCAGATTCTGACTGTCCTTTAGTTTTAAGCCATAAGACATTTCTATGAGGTGCAATTTCATATTTTGTACTTTTGTGGATTTTTTAGGTTTGAGAGTCCAAGAAATTAAGAAGTTATCAGATGCATGCAGTTGTATAAGGAAGAGTTCTCTCAGACATAACTGAATCTGAATACATCAATGAAATTGAAAACTTCTTTAGTTACAGTAAATGCTCACTTAGTCACAGTGGTAAATCTTGGAGTCAATATGCAAACACTATAAAAGTAATAGGATAAATCAAAGCATAATAAACAGTGATAAACTACCTACATTAAAAAAGATGCCAGAGCTGTTGTGTCTGTAAAACTACTGTCCATGTCAAGTTAGCAAATACCTTAGCCAATGCTAAAACAAATATATATTTAACCCAGGCAAAATACAGTTAAAGTATAGAAGGCAAATTAAGGAAATGTGATTCTCACACTGAAAAACAAGGAAAACATCCTTCTATCAGAGAAAGCTCCTCATTGGGACATCAATAACATTTTTCCCTGTATTGTTGAAAGATCTGACATATCCCTAAACACTCACCATAAGTACAGAAAAAAAAATTTAAAAGTTGTGACAGAAACTGTTGTTTTCTTCAATATAGTTTTTTCCTTAGCTGTTAATAGAGGAAAAAAATATAAGAGCTCTTCAGAATCACAGTAAAAACTTCATTTCAAGAGCTGAAAAAACAACTGGGCTGGGAAAAACACCCTCAACACTGGTTATAGTAATGAGGACTTTGAAAGAGACATTGTTATGGGCTGACACAATGAAAAGATGTCAATAACAAAGGTTGTGTCATCTGTAATTCCTTAAATTGCTTATTCCTTCTTAAGTGAATTCTTGAAGTCTATTTATGGTATTTTTTCCTATGCTAGGACTTTGGAGTCCTTTATCAAATATTGACATATATCAAACATACTCAAACAAGTGAAATTCCTGGTTTTCACTTTTAAGTGAGAGAAAGAAATATTTTTATGGACAAAAATGTTATCATTTTTTTTTGAGGGCTGGTCCAAGTAGCAGGAATTTGAGTCAGAGGTGAAACTGGTGCCGAACAGTCAGATCTATGTGTTTTGGAAAGTGTTAATTTCCACAACTGTTTAGGTGAAAGAAAGAAGAAGGCAAAGCTTTCTGAGAAGCGCACAACAGCCTTGGGGAGTAAAGACAGATGTCTTGGGAACAGGCTATGGCTTTTAATGCTTATTTTATTGGCCTGGAGTGAACTTTTTTTAGGAGAAAACCAGTAGGCAAAAATTACACTTGTGTGTAGAATCAGATTGTCCCAGTTCCGTGAGCTACTTCCTAAACCACGGACATTTGCCACTGATCAAGATGTCTTGGAAGTGGCACAAATAGAGAGGAATGTGGAATGACTAACTGGGGACCAGATTTGCAAAACAGAACCTGGGGATCCTGGTAGACAGAAAATTGAGTGTAAGTCTGTAGAATGCCCTTGCAGTGACGAAGGCTGCCTGAATAAAAACAGCAGTGGGTCCAGAGAAGCCATTATTCCCCTCAACTTGGTCACCCCTATAGTAAGTTGTCTTGTTTCAGCTGTCCCAGCAGAAGAGAGAGATTGTGAACTGGGGACAAACCAGTGAAGGAACAAGAAGATGGTTAGGGAGAAGGACAACATCACATTATAGAAGAAAAGAAGGGTACTGGGTATGTTTAGACTGGAAAATCAATAAATTTTTGCTGTCCAAAAGGGAACTACAGTGAAGATTAAGCCAGATGTGATAGTGCAAGTGTGATACTGCTACAGCACAGGAAACTGCAGTCAGATAGGGAAGGATGCTTCACTAGAAGAGGTGTTAAGCATTACAGGAGATTGCCTAGAAAATGACAAATCACTGTCTCCAGGGATTTTCAGAGCTGATCTGGAGAAGGCCCTCAGAAGTTTGGACTAGTCTTGAAGATATCCCAGGTTTTTGAGCAGGAGCTTGGACGAAGATCCAATGCCAACACAGGTTTTACTGTGACTCTGTGATCACATTTGGTGTACACTGGTTTGAAATATAAGGTACTACAGAGGGATGGAAGATACAGAAAAACACCTAGACAGAAATATAGTTCAGAGGGAGTGTTTCTAATAAAAACAGTACTGAAAAATGGCACCAGTCTCCTTAAGTATTGATGAAAGCTACATACTCTTTGATTTGTGTTTTGTTCAGAGTGGCAGGACTTAGTACATGACTTTTAAATGAATATGATTACACCAATAACAATGATGGGGAGAGGAGAGGGAGAGGGAGAGGGAGAGGAGATTTATATGGTTTAACTTTATATAGTTTAACTTTTAACCAGCTGCTTGTTACCAAAAGAAATAACAATATTATATGACATTACACTGCTGGAAAACATGAAACAGTAACAAAGCCATAATGGTAATAAACTGAGCACGAAGTGCTGTTATGCTGGAACATTAAAAATGTATAAATCCATTGTGTTTGCTTGAGACTGTCAAGTCATGAAATCGGATCTCAAGGATAAATCTGTTGCCAGAAGTAGGAAATGACCAGGTGCTAAAACATAATGCAAATGTCTGTAAGATCATCTGGTCATCAGATGAAAATATTCACCTGAGCATAAGAATTGAAGCAGTACTAACCACCAATAAAAAAAGCAAACCTCTGATGTATTCTGTGGACATACAGAAATGTCTGCTTAGCTACATGGTGGTTCAGATAAAACTGTAATTCTTTGAAAGCATTCTGGAGTTAGTGTGTATGAACATCTGAGGCAGAATTATTCTGAGTTCTGAAAATATCTGCTCATTCAGAAAAGGATATATGACTATATTCATGTCAAAGAGTGTAATGAGAAAAGAAAATAGTATAAAATTAATTCATCTTGTGACAAAGATTGTAATGGGAGTGGAGATTAACTCTGTGGAATAAAATAGTGTGGTATTTAATTCTCTACTTACATGTCTTAAAATAGACGTGTAATCTAGAACTTCAGTTTTAATGTTTGTATTTCTGCTTCCTTGAATTTTTATGTGATTCTGCCTTCGGGAAAAATATGAAATCAAAAAAATGGACACCATAAAAACTCTTCTTGAAACTATATAATTTCATAAACATTGTGACCCAAATGTTCTTAAAAATATGTTTAAACTATTATTGTCCTTTCCTGCTATGGTCATTATTAGTTCACTGCTGCAGTTTCAAAACAAGAACAAGCATCAAAGCTACATAGGCACCAACAAAGGAAAAAAGGTGCTTGTGATTTTATTCATTGATCCACTAAAATCTAACTATTTTACATTATTTAAAAATACTGATAACAAAGCTAAAGTGATCCAAGCAACATTTATGCATTAATTAAATATGCTTTTTATGGTAGAACTACATCAATCATCTTGTACATTAAATGGCTTTTCTACATTATAAAGCAGTAAGTTGCTCTTAATCATTTTTCAAGACTCATCTGAAATATAAATTACAGGGTTTTTTTTTTTTCCATTTTAACTATATTCCTGTAGGGTCCAGCAAAATTTCAAATGGTGAAACCTAAAGTTCACAGAAAGGGAGAACAAAACCTAATCAATAGAACCCGCTAAGCGATATCATTACCATTTTCTATCTTCACAGTAAATATCTCAAAAGATATGCTTATAGACAACAAAAGTAGAGAAGAAACTAGACCAAAAAAATATAAACTAATCATAGCATTTCTCTTCAATTATATAATTTCTCTTCCAAATATCTGTTTCATATTGCTTGCAAGACTGTGGTGACGGTGACTCTTGAGGTTTAATGGACTAGCTCTGTGTATATTACATTTTGTGACATGCTTGCTTTTCACACAAACATCCTGCAAGTTGTGCCAATTACTGTCCAACAACAGCCATAGTAGCAGTCTAGTAAATCACCAAAAGAAGTATCTGTCTCCAGAGAATGTCTTCCAGCTGTTCATGTAAAATATTTTTGGATTTGGTATTGACAGAAAATTTGAGCTTGAGGGAACACCATGGATCTGTCAAAAATGCTAAGGGTGTAGATACATCCCTGATTTTATAACGATTAGATATTGCAGCTATGAAAGAAATGTTTCTGATATCACAGGAAAAAAAACATAAAAAGAAAAAATACATCAGTCTTTAAACTAAAAACATGGCCAGATAGTTCAATATTAGTAATTGAGAAAAAATTTGGCTTTTACTAATCTCTGAAATACAGATCTCTATGATTGTGATCTCTGTGTGTATATTATTTCTTATGAGGTAGACGTTACAAACCACATGGAAGTATGGGAATGGTTAAGAGAAGAAAAATTTTAAGTCTGACCTTGTTCTTTGGTCCAAAGCAGTTTTGTAATTCAGACTAAATGAAAAAGTTAAAAAATTTGGATGCTTGCTCTGTACTAGATATGCCTACTATACAATAAGCAACAAAATTTATTAATGTGCAATATAATGAAGATATAAAAGATGAACTTTGTTGTGACCATAAGATCAGCTTTTCAATTGAGAAATCACCTTTAATCACAAAGATTCCAGTTTTAATAAAACCAGTCACATATGTCTAACTCCATGTTGTGAAATACTGTATTAACTACAAGTTACTACTGTTAACTACTGTATTCAGTACAAGTTTCTGGAAATTAGGTTCTTTCTTTACATTGTGGTGACTCTTGCAGTTACCAGCTTATTTCTTAGTATTTTGTGAATTGTAGTAAAATTGTACCACGACTTTAAGCAAGTTCTTCTTGAAACAAACAAAAAAAAACCATAAAGGAAGGAAGGCAAATGCAGTACACCTTTGACAGCAACAGTGTTTTAT
Organism: Orthonyx spaldingii; assembly: GCA_013397795.1. Lineage (NCBI taxonomy): Eukaryota > Metazoa > Chordata > Aves > Passeriformes > Orthonychidae > Orthonyx > Orthonyx spaldingii. The sequence continues at coordinate 679,511 of VZTJ01005995.1, forward strand.
TTATATTTCCTGACAAATATATATGACACCAATATATTTATTTGCTGCAATTGCAAAAATCTTTATTATTGCTGCAATTATAATGGCTACCTGAATATTTTTTGACTCCTTTGTATCATGCCAGTAACTGCATAATTGTACACTCATATTCTGCTCTATAAAAGTCAAAAAGTTTCAGGACAAACGTTGAAAGCCTGTTGATGCTGTATGCTGTAGTTGGGTAGGCCACAGATCCCAGGGAGTTACAAAGAAAGTCAGACTACAAAGCAATAGCTGCTAGTGTAAGCAGGAAAAAGAGATCATCCATCTCGCAGGACATCTCATTTCCACAGCCTCATTTTAAGAAAAGTTATCAGGAAGGGACTGACTACAGCAACGATACAAAAAGCAATAGACTTCAATTTCCTAAGCCACAGTTAACAGCAAAAATTATATTTCAAATATCCATTTTGCAGACGTGACTGGGTGGGAGTTTTCAAAAGCCTGAAAATAAGACAGTAACTGAAATTTAATCCACAGAAAAAAAAAAAATCTTTCCTCTGGGTCCTGTGGTTTTTTTAAAGGACAACAGCAATTAAGATTTTAGCCCATCCTATCTACCCATTTGGCCATCAAAACTGAGGAAAAAACAAATCGTTCCTGGGGAATGCAGGCAATATTGATAACTTCAGATAATATTCTCTCTGTTTAAAAAAAAAAAAGGGAGTTTTCTCTCCACTCCCTTCCTACTAAATGTATGTACATGCATAAATCCTCCTCCTAGGCTTAACAACTAAAGTGTCCCTTGTCTGTTTTCTAACGTGTAAAATGCTAAGCAAGCACCTTGCTTTACCTTAGAAAGCATATGTACTTCCAGGAGCACACTTCACAGTCCTGCCAAATGGTGCATGCAGTAATGTACTCCAGCATGATTTTATTCAGAGAGACATTTTGAGAAATGCAAGGATTTGCTCAGCTAAAGGAAACAGAAAGAACTTTAGACAGCTCTTTGTGTCCTGTACTCTCAGTGAAGAAATCCTTTTCCGCTTAGCATAGCACTCTTTTTTTTCCTGAAGGGATGCTGTACTGGGAACAAAGATGCAAAGAACCTGCTACAAGCATATTAGAAAAGCAGCATAAGATATATTCAGAACAAAAAAAGGTATAAGAAAAAAAAAATCCTAAATGAGATATCCTCCACTTTAGAATATGCACATAAGATACTTTAAAATAAACTCAGTGGTAATAAGAAGGAAATACAAAAACTGACAGTCTGTAAATCTGGAAGGAAAAAAGCTGCTATAAAACAAAAAAGCAAAGCCTCAGGCACTTTTCTAGCTCTGTGGAGGCAACAACCCCAGGCTCAAGAAGGCAAGTTTGGTGTATACCAGATACCTTGAGAGCCACAGGATAGTTCTTCCACCTAAAGATCAGTTTTATCAGGGAGAAGAAAGGAAGCCAGATATAGGCACAAAGTCAATGCTTGACCACTTTAAGAGCAGAAAAAAATCACTGGAGAGAAGCCAGGAAGCCTTGTATTGCTCTGATGGGCAGGGCAGGGGTAAAGGAGACCTTCTGTTGGATCTAATGCCCTCATTCTCTGTAGCAGAACCTTCCTGGGAGCCTTGTGCTCAAGGGTTTGAAGCCACAGTTTAAACATCAAGAATACAAAATAATGACTGCAAACGAGGGCAAAAGGAGCTTTCTTTATTTACTCTTCTCTTTTCATCATAAAGTGTAAATATCTTCTTTTTCTATGGATTTTCTCATTAGAAACCTCACTGATGCAGACCTGAAATTTCATCTCACCTTTTTGTAGCAGTGTTTGAATCCCTTGGAGGTGGATGCTTTTTCTTCAGAAGAAAGTCATTCAAGTGGAACATTCTAGGCAGAAACTTTTCTTCGAGAGCGAGAGAGTTGCTTTAAGGACAAGACTGTTTCTTTATTCTAATATATTCTTTTTTTTGGTGCCAGTGAGTCTTTCGATTCTTTATCAAAGTCAGAGACAGCACATCCTTATAACTGACTGTTATTTAATCCCCTAAAGGAGAGGTCTTTAATATTTAAGTCATATTAATGTACCACATTATTTTTTTTTACCATCTTTATTAGCCAATAGTTATTCTCAATTCAAAGTGTAGATTATGAGGGTTGTTTTTATTATAGGGGTACCCTAATATAATACTCTATTTTTAGCTGCCCAGAAAAAAAACCCTTCATATTGAAGCAATTTCTATTTATAAGTAACCCTATGAATCTCAAGAGATATTTTCTAATGATGTTCCTTTTGCAGTGTTTTTGTTCTTTCTATCATTCCAGCAACATATATTTAAAAAAAACCCAAGGCATATGTCACCAGATGAGTGTCATTGCCAAGCATCTACTGGACAAAGGTTAAAGATAGCTTGCCAGGTTATCTGAAAAGGTTTTTGGGGCTTATGATGCTATTTGATACAGAATGTGTATTTGTAACACATTTGGTAACATATGGTGTGCTAGAAAAAAACATTTGGAAATCCCCGGGTACAGCAAGAAATGCATATTTTTACTAAGAAATTCTGGGATATGGATATTGAGGCTGTCAGTTTTCTGTATGTTGTTATTTCAAATGGGAAGGCCAAAATGTAGCCTGGGAGAGCTATTGCCATTTTCATGTGTTCCTGGCCTTGTGCTCACATGATCCAAAACCAACCCCTTTTCCAGTGTAAAGCTCTTCATGATTATTTTCTACAATTTTTTTCCTAAGTTACTGTTATGTCCAATAAAATATCATGAAAATATTTCGATTCTTAGCAGTGTGGGGGGGGGAAAGAAAAACCTCTTTTAAGTACCTGTATTGTATACTGGAATAAAAGCCCCCACATTATGGGCTGTGGCTGCATGTGGTTACAGTTACAATGATCAGACAGATAACCCAAAATAACTGGAACCTCTTTAGTACCATCCTTTGGGGAAGGTATATATAATCTGGTTTTCTAATTACCCAGAAAAACTCCATAAATATCTTGCTATAAACTATTCTTTGACCAATCAAATTACTTGCCTGCTTTTTTTAAATTATTTAAATTATTGGAGTGCATCAAGGTTTACATTCATCAGCTGTAACTTTATCTGTTGTGTTTGGACTCTCTCTAGTTTCTGCAATATGAGTGTGAATTCTGCATTTACCTCTTTCTTAAAATCTTTCTTTCCAATTTTAGTTTCCTCTGTGGCTGTATATTAGGAATTTTCTCTTCATGCATTAAGTTCCTAAATCTTTATTTTTTGAGTTCTCTGTACTAAGACTCGTCTCTATCAATATTCTTGTCCTCTAAACTAACCTCCGATTTACATTTCCCACCCATGTTCTTCAATGCAGGCCAGTTTTCTCCTTGATTGTACTTGGATGTCTATTGACTGGTATCTCTATTGACTGGACTCCTTCCTAAGGTTCAAATTCTTATTTCTTCTGTCTTCCTTAGATTGAAACTGACCACCAACAACTTCCTCTGCTATTCCCTGATCTGTACTTTGCTCCTCAATAAGCACTTAGTCATGAACTATTTGAGTACTTTTTTCTCAGTGTCAGCTCTGAATCCATCTGTAACTCCAGTGACACATCCTTGTCAGCAATATCAATTACAGAAGCATCTTTAATTTGTTCTTCTTTATCTGTCCCAGAGTTGCAAGACTCAGCCAATTCTGACAAGGGCTTAACAAATGCTTGGTATTATAAATTGAAGTGAATAAAAACACTAACTACATCTAAAGATTCCCTGGCAGAGAATCTTCCAGCAACAGCTCAGCTCTCAAATAGGAAAAGTTCTAAAGTGCTCCTTCACTGAGATGATTTATGTGATTATTTTTATTTGGAAAATAGTACATTAATTTGACAAAGGAAGCCAGAATGGTACACATATGCACAGAATTTCCATCTCGCAATGCAAACAGAGAATTAATGAATCTGTTTATATATGCTCTGGTTAAGATATATCTGCCTCAGAGCTGACTAATAGGAGCCACAGCAGATCCACAAAACCTTTATGCTCATATTGGAAACTAATTCAAGGAGGACTTGAAATAACAATATTTTTTTTAATTTTTTCAGTTGTATTATTATCTTAGAGTTATTTTAGTTTTAATGTAATTATGTATATTATCTGTTTGTATTAATTTTTTCATGATTTTGTATAGCATACATGGCATTAACATCTAGACAGGAAGTAATCATCATTGCTTCTTTTATGTCATCAATATGATTACTGAATATGATTATATCCTTTGATTTGCAATAATTTAAGCTTAATTTTGTTTCTGAATAATTTACTTGCTACATAAGCCAGATAGCATGCTATGTGGGAATATATGGGAGGAAATACGTGTTTTATTGTTCCATGCCAGTCTCTACAATGAGACATTATTATATAAAAATTATTAATAAAAATATCATATACCTAATTTGTCTGTTAATAAATTCTTCACAAGTCAGGAAAAGTCCATTAAAAAAAACTTGAATGTGATTCTTTTCTCCTATATACCTTTGCATTTCAGAATTACAGACCAGTTACATTCCTTATTTAAATGTGGAAGCATCAGAAATTATAATTAAATATTTTCAGTAAAGTGAAAAGAAGGAACAGCCAAAAGTACTCCAAACCCAAAAACCTCAACTTCAATGTCAATATAAGACATAAACAAGCAGTTTCATTATTAAATGAAAGACGATATGTCAATTACAATATTTTGATTTCTTATATTGGAAAGAACTATGAATTGACAACTAATAAAACGATTTTTCAGTAATGTGGGTATTGATAATGGTTCTAAAAAACCACATGACTAGGCAGCAAATGACTGTTCCTCTGCCCTCTGTGATTTTTTTTTTTTTTTTAAAACGTTTTTCTACAGCTAGTGCTTTTACTTCTCAAAAAGGATTTCTTCTAAAGTAATTTTAAGTGTTGGGCTGAACCAACATTTAAAAAAAAAATTAATTGACCTCTGATCTAATAACTGGGCATTAATTTCAATGAGTGTAAAAGGAGTTGGGTCTCTTGCTTTATTTATGTCATGTATTAGGGTTAGTAGACAATGACGACCCTCACAGCTATAGGTAGAGGGCAGTAGATGAGAAAGAAAGTAGCCAAGGTAAATATCTGTCTATCGATCTATCTATCTACCTATCTATCTATAGAACATATAAACATATGTGTAAGTATTTATACATCAATATGTAATAGAATATGACTGAAAAAAATGTGTAACTTGATGCAATAGTGCAGTGTTAATTTAGGTTCTGCAAACCAGTGCCATATTTTCCTTACAATTACACTGACACAGCTGTAGTACATCAGTTCAGCAGCAAACACCTCTGTGATTCTGTAAAGACCCATCCATATATTCAAGTTAAATGCATCATGAAAAAGTATTTGCAAAGCCAGAGCTGAATTCTGTAGTGAGTACCTGGATCTCAGAGGCTCTTAGCTGTTCTTGGCTCTGGCAAACATTTCTGTGCCTGTGACCAGAGGATATCTATCAGGTGAAACTGATGGACTGTTTCTTAGAAATACTAACATGAAAATCAGGATTTTGCTATTTTTGTTATTTTTTTTTTGTCACAAATTATAGAGAACCAGAAATACTTCTGTCAAGAGTCTTGGGTGTATTTAGGTCTGAATGTTTCAACGTCCACCTATCTCCCTCTGTTTACCTTCAGTGAAGAAAACAAACAGCTGTACCAGAAAACTAGCTAAAGGTTATCAGACTCTTCATCATTAAATCAGCTACACAGAGAACAGAGTTTGCAATAATTTTATGGCTGATAGTTCATATCACACATGAGGTGAATTAATAATATGAATATGAAGAAAAACAATTTATTAATGTTAATAACTCTTCCAATAAAATTTCCAGGAGGACCTATAGTGATAAATTGAATAATTATGAGTATAATTATGACTAACTAGAACCATAATTTCATGCTAATGCAATAATAATGACACAAAAGTGTAGATCATGAATTTTAACTGCTCAGTTATTCCGAATTTCCACAAAGAGAGACTAAAAAAAAAAAAAAA
>VZTJ01005995.1:686376-782139 GCA_013397795.1 Orthonyx spaldingii
CAAAAACAACAACAACAACAACCACAAAAAAAAAAACCCGAAAACAACCTATTGTTTAAATAGACATCACTTTCATTATTTTTAGTGGACTGCAAGAAAAAAAGGTCATCTCATTTAATTAGAAATCTAGTAGTATCTTGAAAGCTGGAAATGGATAGCACACTGTGAATCATCTATTAATCCTCTGATGGTCTCTGAGAAGAAAAAAGGAGCACACTGAAGAATTATGGTTAGATTTCATTATAAACATAGAATTGTCATACCTGCATTTATTTCTGGGGAAGGGTATATGGGGGATAATCACCCCAGAAAAAGGTGTGAAAGTGTTCAGTAATCATGCCAAGTATAAGCTGCACCCCACACTGTGCAGGCCAGATTAATTTTTTGCCAAATCATTTTGAGATGGAGGATGGTGAGGTAAGCAAAAAAAAGAGGAGTTGGTGAAAGCTTTCTCTAAAATCAACCAGTTTCATTCCTGATAATTTATTACAAAAGCTAATTAATCTGTCTGGCTTCAGGATGACTAAGAACAATGTAATGCAAGTGGAAGACAGTTGCTGCAGCTTTGGTTTAATGTGTCCCACTGATTGTGTAAACTGTTGTCTGTTCATTAAAACTTCAGGGAATTAAAAGTAGTGGAGCAAAACTAATATATATTAACAGCATATGTGTCTTTAGTTTTCTATTTCATTTTGGTACAAGAAAAACATTTTTTAACACTTTTTCTTCAAAATATGGAGAAAAATCTTGAATCAAAACATGGTATAAAACATACATGTTTGCATATTGTAAGCAGTGACTGTAGTTACTTGTTTTCTCTATTGAGGCATTCAAGCATATGAGGACAAATTTATAAGAAAAGAACAGCTATGGTTCGGTTGTGTTTCTCTGATGACTAGCTGATTAATCCAAACGGCCTGAAGGAAAAAGACTCCGTCTTTTTTTCTAACCACTAATCCTTGAGGACTACTTGAAAAGGCAGAATTTAGAGAGGGCCAGATTTAAGCCAGGGAACATGCTGACACTACAGCATACACTGCTTGTATCTACAAGGATATTACTTATCATTGTTTCAGCCCATCTCCTGGTTCTGCTTGGTTAGGATAGGTAGATCTCTCCTCTCCTCTCCTCTCCTCTCCTCTCCTCTCCTCTCCCTGCCTTGACACTTCACATTGAAGGCCATGCCAAGACAGGATTGCAGTTGATTTGCTTTCAGATACCTCAGGTCAAACCATTCTCCTTGTTGATTTTATTCCCACCACTGCGCAAATCTGTGAGGTTTTGAAGATAAGAGTATTTAAAGTGCATTTCAGTTTGGAAAGAAACAGAATTGGAAGGGAAAGGAAGAGAATTTTTTTTTTACTGGGAGATATGCAAAAAAAGTACAGTTATAAAACTGATTATATCAATAATATTATCAGAGAATGCCCAGTACATTATTCTAGTCCTACAGGAAGATAAATCAGTAAGTTGGGCTATTGGGGATTTTTTTTGTCTTTCCTCTATACAGACATTTTTGGGCTATCGTTGATGCCTTAACAGGGATGTGGTAGTAGCAGGATTTTTTGAAGAATCGCAGGGGGAATGTTTAGAAAAATATAAAGAGAAATGGGAATAGATAGTTATACAAAAGTAATGAATTGCAGTGCTTCAAGAAAGAGTTTCTAAATAACAGTGTAGAAAGTATCAAAGAAATGAAGTAACATAGGAAGCAAGCCACACTAGGATAAATGAAGAGGATGGAAACCAGCCTGAGGCATGACAAGAGGTTGCTCCAGATTCTGGCAGGGATTTAACTCGCATCTGAACAGCCTAATTTAATCTCAAAGCTAGAAGAGGATATAGCTGCACTCAGTTTCCTGGTTCCCTTGAAATTAGGAACACTTTAAAGCATTGATCCCACACTTTCCTCATCAGTTTTCAGAAGCCAACAATATTAAGCTTTAATTTGTAACACACAATGTCAGTATGGTTTCAGCTACAGTGGAGTCAGATAACATTTCCTCTTACACAGACAGATAAAATATAAAAATGAACCTGACCAAAGGTTAATAATTAATATAATTCCCAAGAATACTTTTTTTAATTGAGAACAGACTACTTAAATAAAAATAATAAATTTATATTTCAAAGGCTTTTGTGCTAAGATTAATAACTCCAGTAGATTGAAATGGAGACAAAGTAGATAGCACGTATCTTCTGCATTTTTTTCATTCTTTCTTTTTAACCTTGCTTTTGGGACTAAGTGAATGAAATCTTTACAATGAAATCTTTGAAATTTGACTTAATTTGATTATATCTTCAGGAGCGAGAAAAGCTATAAAAATCATCTCATGGGATGTTTGATGCATTAGTAAAGAAGTTTTTATGTTTCATGAACTCACATGTTTTAACCAAAAAATTTAATATTATTGTCACTATTCTACATTTTATAGTTTCAAACATAAATTGCATTTTTTCAGGTTCATATTTCTCAGTTTAATCTGTGAAGCTGTGTTTCTACTTGAAAACAGTATCTTTGTTCTTGCTTGAGAGTTTCCTAACTTTCTTCAAGTTTGAATATTACTTATCTTCTTAAAAAACATAGAAAGACAGAAATTAATTTCCTGTCACTGAGGGCTTTTTATTTTGCTTTTAAATAGCTATGAGCAGTACTGAACATATGCAAATTTTTACGCTCTTATTTAGAAGCCCATCTATAGTTCTGAGGAATTAGCCACTCCACCTGAGTACATGATCACTCCAATTCCTGCATCAGGAAGTGCAAAAGCAAGAAAACTTCTGGGATGAGATGTTTTAATGAGCAAAAAAAAGAGGAAAGAGGGAGGAGAAAACTAACTGAAACCCCCAAAAAACCATAAATGATGCAAAGACAGTCACTCACTGCCTCCCACAAGTAGATAAATGCCCAGACAGTCTCAGAGCAATGAGTACCTACCCAAACCTCATCTGCTCTTCTTTCTTACCCCTGAGCATGATGACATCTGGCATGGCATATCTCTTTGGTCATTTGGGGTAAACTTTCATGGTTGTCTCTCCTCCCAACTTTTGGTGCATCCCCAGCGTACATGCTAGTGGAGGCAGAGTGAGAAACAGGGAAACAAGCCCTGATCCACTAATAGTGTGTTATCACTGGTGTGTTATCAACACTGCTTTGGTCACAAACCTAAATTAAAACATAGCATCATATGGATTGTGACAGCACAGAAACCTCTTTCTCGTGAGAAAGAATCTATTTGTTTATATAAACTAAGATAAAAGTGTTCCTTTCTCATGGACCCAGGTGGCCAATTAGCTGCGAGAGGTGTACAGCCAATGGCCAATCAAGTGAGAGTCCATTTTGTATATAAAAGCTGAATTTAATAAATAAATTGGCCTCTTTTGCCACTTGATACCGAGTTCTCTTTGTTTCGACATCCGCTCAACAGCGACAATGGATTACAATGAAAAAAATTAACTCCATTCTACTCAGATCCATTATAACCCCCTTACTCAGAATATCAGAAAAATGCAAGACTGTTTACAAAAAAACCCCTCAAACAAAACAATATCCATATGTAAATATATTTATAATATCTCTTATATGTTTCCCTTATCAAACCTACACTGTTTGAACAACATTATTTTAAATCCTTTTTGTGTGAGAATTTTTAATAAACAAGTATATAGTAAGAAACCTGAAAGAAAAATTGGCCTAACACTGTTGATTTTTGACCAATTTCATTCTGATTGTTAATCAGGTATTCTAATCATCTGAGCTCTAATTTCAAAAAGTATTACTTAAGAATAATACATACTTATTAAAAATTAAATCTGTCTTCTAAAAATATTGTAATGTATTAGAAGTCAATTGTGAGCCAGAAGTATTTAATTCTGTGTAGGTCTAGCATAGTTCTCAAAAGAGATATACAAGGGCATGAGTAAAATAGAGACCATCAATCAAAGTTTCCAAGTATTATACAAGGGTTTAACATACTGTTTATAGCAATATATCCAATTACTGCTGGTGTGTGTGGTATGTGTATTATGCAGATTTGATGCCTTAGAGCCATACCTGAATCTTTTTTTTTTTTTTTTAAGAGACTGTGCAAATATAATGGCCATACCTTAACTGCTATTGTTGAGTACTGATATCAGATTTATCATTTGTGTGTTCTGAGGTGTTCATTAACAAATGGAAAAGTACTCTGACAATCCAGTTTTAATAAGAAAGATTAGGAGTACAGCAAATGCTTTCATAAGCATGCCTCTTGGCCTTCCCTTACATCTCTGGAATAAAGAAGGAACTGACCTACTTAAAAGTGCTAAACACTTCGAAAGCTGGATAGCTAACAAAATTAATAGTTAAATACATTGAATTGTACAGATTGCTTTGTAACTCTATTGCTAAACATAAGCACATGGATCGCTCTTTTCTTCTAACAAAATTTAAATATGTTCCCTTAGCTTAGCCTAGAATTTAACTAAACGTGTCATAATATCAGTTACTGCAGGATGTTTTTGAAGAGTTTTTGCACTAGCAATTTTAGTTTCTCATTTTTTGATCATTATTAAAATTAGTATTTCTATATTTTGGTAACATTCTGTCCTCCTTTTTGAGAGATGCCATTAAAAATGTCAACATTTTGGCATAAAGTCTTCAGAATGTTTTAATAGATATTTTTAGTTTTATAAACATTTAGAAATATTCTACAGTGTTGAAGCTGAATGCTTAATATATAAATGAGACTAAACAAAATTTTTAAAAGTTGGCAGAGAAAAGCTGACATTTAATTTTATTTTAACATCACATTTGATGGACTATCAACAACAATTTTGCAATACCATTTCCATAAAATTTTGTGTTCGAGAATCGTAAGTCTGTACAATTAAAGAATTGGGAATTGACTTCATAGCTTAGTAAGCATTTGACTTTAAAAGATGCAATTTTAAGTAGGAAAGAAATACATGTGATCAATGAGACACAAGTATTACTATATGGTTAGTGTAAACAATGTTAAGAATGTGTATATATAGTTCAGCTGTCTACCTCATGTTACCCAGCAATGCTCCTGCTCTGATATAAACCTGAGCTGAACTTGAAAGCTCTGTCAAGTCACAAGTCTACTGACAATGTTCCTTCAGGCACACTGATAATTCCCCAAACTACATCCTGTACAAATTTCTTTTCTCCTTCTATCTTAGATGTATTTGAATAGAACAACTACTACAGAATACCACATTTCCATATAGGTGAAGTCATATGCAGTTGGAAGCAACCTACAATGATCAGCTAGTTCAATTCCCTGGGAAATTCAGGGCTGACAAAAAGTTAAAACCTCTTACTAAGAGCATTGCCTTTTAGTTTCGCATTACCTTGTAAAATGTCTCTCTCCATTTCTCTTGTAGGCCCCCTTCAGCTACTGGAAGGTGCTCTAAAGGGTCTCCAGAGGCTTCTCTTCTCCAGGCAAAACAACCCCAACTTTCCAGCCTGTCTTCATAGGAGAGGTGCTCCAGCCCTCTGATCATCTTTGTGACCCTCCTCTGGACTCACTTCAACAGATGGTATCGGGTCTAATGTTGCCTAATTTGGGTCCTCAGTGGGTCTATTAGGCATAATGACATGTTGTCATCAGACAAAATGTATCATAGGCTGAGCTGCAAAATAAGGTATTTCATTCATAAGTTCTGGACACATCTTTGGAGAACAGAGTAAAAAGAATTTAGATATATTTTTACACTATGAACAAAAAATGAATCATCCCTTTTCTGTTGTGATACACTACAATAATAGGTATTGCTCTAATACAATCAGTGACAAGCATAAATGAAATTAATTGCATATGGTATTAATCAAATATCATTTAATCAATCACGTAGTTAGAAAACCTAAAAATAATATTTGCACTCTGTTGAAAAAAGTAAGAAAACAGAAAGTTAACCATCATGAAAAGCACAGGATTTAAATCAGAAAGGAATATTATTGTATTCTCTGTTCTGTTCTTCATTTTAACTATGCATGTTCAAAATAAATCTGTGAAATGCTCCATGAGAAACTGAACCCAGTGCCTATTAAAAGTAGGAATAAATTTTTCCATGGTTCACTGAATTGCTCTGAGCATGCATCTTCCTGGATTGATTCTAACAGCTGCCATTGAAACAAAAGTTAGTCAGCATTTTGCATATTTAACTGGGGACTAAAATGCAGACTTTGAAGGCTTTAGGGTTTCACTGTTTTAAACATGGCTGGTAGATTTCTCTTTCTCAGTTATGTATGGTCACAAACGAATTCATTCGTAAAGTGAGTTCAACAGTCAGAGCCAAAGAGTAGTTCTTCTAATGTATGTAAAAGGTGGAATTGAAATTCAGAGCTCTGAGTCTTGAGAAACTGCTATAATTTAAATCCATTTTTCAAAACATAATTGTAACTTCATTGGTATAAATGAAAACAGTGTAAAACCCTCAATTCCAGAAAACAGAAATGATTCATGTCTTTTGTGCTCTTAAAATAAATTGCTTACAACACATTTAAGTATAAATGACCATCAAACTGTGATTAAGGAGCTAGAGATTGATTTTCATTTTAATTTATTCTCTTCCTTTCTCAAACTGTCAAACAAGGAAAGGCCATTTGAGTGATGGAATAATTTACACAATTGCAATGGACCCATTTTCTTCAGATTTTTGCAGTATCCATTAGTTATTCCCTTGATAACATTATGCAAATAAAATTAATATATTTGATTCCTTCATTGTTTTTGAACAATTTTTATTAAGTTATGGTACAGTGCTATTCACCTAATTGAAGCAGCCAGGTAAACACAAAATCATGTTAATTAATCAGTTGTCCAAATACAAGTTTTCTAGATTTATATTATTCAAGTAGACAGTCATTTTATTTAATTAATTGCTTTAAGCCAGACACCCTGATTGAGAATTTATTCCATATTTTTTTGAGTACCATTTAAGAGAATCAGTTTTAATATTTGGGAATGATAGGCAGAGACAGCTAGACTTTGTTACTATGTGAATAGCTGTTTAGCAAAACAATTACTTGTATGGTTTGATTTCTCACTGAAAGGATACGCTTCATATATTCATTTCACAGTCATAGCTGCTTATTTCTTAGGGGGAAAAAGAAAAATCTACATTATCTTTCACGACCTGATAGAAAGCTGAAGGAGAAGGTTAAATTCTTTGAGGCCTGTACTTCATCAACAGAACCACTAAATAAGTTTTAACAACAAATTGTGGCCTCATTTTCCCTTTAACATTAGACATAAACAGATACAAATTAACTCTTGAATTCCAGAATGACTTTGCAAGGCTATTAACTGGAAGAATTTACTTTCAACTGAAACTGAGCAAATGATGCCTCAGCTAGTATCAAGGATAACATAAACAAGATATCAGCATAATATAATTTGCAGAGAAACATATTTTAAGTTGTATTTTATCTGCAGAAACTCTTTGAAATTGTCAAGACTCACAGAAGAGATAAAATAAGGGTCCTTTCCTGAGACACAAGTATGATGTTCATGGTGGGAGCCACCGTCATTATTGGGATCTGCTTGGTTTTATTTGCATATGTTACCTCACTATGGGCTGCTGCCTTCTGACTGCTCCAAACTGAGCATGAATGTGGCTTTGCAGCCTCACCAGTTTCAGCCCCCAGGGGTTTTGTCTTGTTGGCAGTGATCCCTTGAGTTTGCCAGAACCTTCCCACAGCTTTTTACTGGGAATGGCAAAAATGACCTTTTCTGGGCTATGCATTTTATTTTTATTTACATGTAAAATGTATAACCACCTGAAACGTGAGTTTTTATAAATTCAATATATTACAGAGCTTTTTCTTTTTTTCTTTTTTGTTTCCTGTATGTTGCATAATAAAATATTCTGGGGGAAAAATACATGCATACATGGTTGCTAAGAAATTTTTGGTAAAAGAAATAATCACTAATCAGAACATATTCTAAGACATTTATAAACCTTCATTTTTTTAATGAAAAGCCAATTAATCATAAAAATTTTATTCTGACACCAAACACTTTTCTTTTTTAAGTGTTGTAATATATTTACAATACCAGCAAAAACTGACATATTTTTTGTTTGGCACAACTTTAAAGTTCAGTATAAGAATAGGTTATTACATATTTAAGCTCACGTACCACGGCAGCGAAGGAACGCTTGATCACAGAGGTCCATTAAATTCCATTTAAAATGAACAGTTGCAGAACTTTGTAGTGATTAATTTTTAATTCCCCAGTCATAGTGGCTTAACATACAATTGTTGATGTAAAAATGGTTTGTGATAACAAAAGTAAATGAAATGATAGAGAGAAGGCAGTAAATCTGTGACTATGTTTTTTTATTTATATGAAGGCGATCCATGCTATAACTTTTAAAGATGGGCTATCAAGACATGTAAACACAAAATTAAGAAGGAATAAAATGTTTCAGTGATTATAACTGTAATCCTGTTGTAAGAGACTGTAAAATCTAGGGGAGGAAAGAACCAATTGCAATGTGTATTAAAGGTGCTATATTGTCTTGCTTCTGAAAATCTTTATATAACTAGCTGTCATGTAGAGCAAAGTTCTTAATTTTAAGCGTATTAAAACAAATAATAATGGTCTGAACTAAGGGAAGTTATTTTAATTTTTACTGTCATTCAGATTATTATTATCCAAACAGATTTGAAGAAAAGATGATTAAGAAGAGTCCTTTTGCCAAAAACCATAAATAGTTATCTCAACTATTGCAAAACAAAAATCTTTTGTGATTTGCAATAGTTCACCTACAATGACTGTTATACAGCAGCTTTTCTACTGATCTCTGCAGGTGACAAAAAATCTGCGGGGTGACCTAGAAAATTCCTTTACATGGGTAATATATGAATAAAACCTTTTTTTTTGTACATGTGTTCTTGTGACAATGAGTCAAACAACAAAAAAGAAGTAGGAAGAAGTGCGTGAGAAGAGCAAAAAGATTCCTTCCTCCCAACTGATTGTTTATGGCATACACCTGCTAGCATATCCTTCCTACTCATGTCTGCAAAGAAACCCACACTGCTCCCATCACTTTAGTTATTAAATCTGAAAAACTTGCTCTAAAACGTACCTAAGGCAATTTAAAAAACTCTGAAAAATAAAATCCTATTAGTATCTATAGCGGCCATTTCTTCTCAGGTTATATGCCTTTTGCAGATTGCAGTATTTTACAAATGCTGAGCAAGATTAATATGTTCTAATTTGAGTGCTAGAAGCATGTTAGCCATTGAAACATTGACTGGTTGGCTGGGTAAACTAAGCCACACAGAGATTCTTGTCTCTGTGGTTAGACTGACTAGAATGCTTTCTGTACTTGAGCTTGTCTCAGATGCTTGGACAAGACACTGATACCTGCAGCATAGACATTCCCCTCAGTGCAATCTTTCCCTAGTCAAGACCATCCTGCAATGTGGGCAGATGTTTAGTTAATTTTAACTGTTGTAATTTTCATAATGACATCTAAGTATTGCTTTTTTCATTTATAAAAATTGAAAATAATTATATAACCTTAAAAAGATTTCTTATTTTATTTAAAAAAAGAGAACTGTTTAGAAACATCAACCAGATATGTGTTCAGCACTGTTATTTTCTGGAGCCACCAGCAATCCAAGTTCCTTTAAATCATGTGGAAAGTCTCACTTGTTTGCAAAGTTTTACCCCTGAAAGTAGAGTGGGGTTTTTCGAGTTGCACACAGTATTGTCATTGTGAGAACTTGGAAAGGGAGCTTTTATGCCAAAAATGTTTTCTTGCAGACTATCCAGCTCAACAGATGGCCTCTTTGGGTGTCATGAATTTACTCTTGATAGTAATGATGAGCACTGTCCCACAGAGTTTTCAGAAGACAAGAAAGCATATACTATACGCCAAAGTTTCTAGGTTATCTTAATCTATTAGTATATATCTTCCTCTTTATATTTATGGGCATCACAAGTTCTTCACATTAATTTTCTAAAAGTGTCTTTCAAAGTCATTTGTACTTAATTACGATGGAGTAATATGAAGTAGTATGAATTACTTCATAACCCCAAGTGTTGCTGAAGACACTACGAATATTTAGGGCACCTTCTGTGGTTGCTCTCTTCATGCACAGCATGGTGGGAGCTGCCTGCTGTTGTCAGGACACTTTTATGACTGCAGAGTGAAAGAGCTGCAGGGGCTATGCTTGGAAGTCAGTTCCTCACACCACCATTAACTGAAAACCATCTGGAGCATCTACAGATGCTTGGATCTGACTTATCCTGTTGTTGCCAAAATGTTGTAACCCTATCTAAAGGGATGTCAAAAGGTGGTGACTTACTACCACAAAGATTTATTATCAAGATATCTACTGATATGTTACCTTAGTTCTGAAAACAAATAAATTTTAAAAAGAAATGAAACATCTCAGTTTTCACCCATATGAACAGAAATATGTGCTTCTGTTATGTATCCAATAGGTATTATATTGCCTATTCTAGATTTTGGTTTTTCCTAACTTTGTTATGGTTTGCCAAGGTTCTTCTGTTTCTACTTCACTATTTTTCACATGTATTCTGCTGTCAAATTTAGACACTGTTAATTTGATGTATGATTTTTGAGAATTTTTAAACTAATTTTTCTTTGGGGATTTTTTGAATTCCAAAACAAATTCTAATAAGTGTATGACTGTAAAATAAAGTCTAGTACTTAAGTGTTAAGGAGAATGCCCATTTTTTTTCATTAGCTTGCTTTGCTTTTAGCTAGGAGGATTTTGAAAATTAACAAGTCCTGAAGTCTATTCTTTTTCAAATGTAGATCATCCTTTCTGTCTAGCAATGTTAATTCATATTAGACTAATGGTTATATAATTTTAATGCTTTGATTCTTAGCTGCTCATGAGTCCTTCTGAAATAAATTACATGAGGTTCTTTTCTCAATGACTAAATAGAGAATATCAAAGTAGCAACCTGCCCAGGCACTCAGGGGTTCAGTACAGCTGGTGTTGAGCACTTATTTACCTGTCTGTGATGTCATTTTTGCATGTCTCAAGGACTGAGCTCAGTTCTCTCTACCACAAATGAGAGCTGACTTATAGATTCTGCATATTGGCAGATCTAACTTGTACTGCACATCAACACACTCTTGAATAAAAAATGAGTTTTAAATCCTTTTGCATTTAGCCTCTCTGTCTTACAACATGTTTGTGTCTTGCACAACTTCATGATGAAACAGGTGAACTCCATGTAGGGAATGCCTCCCTTTTTTTTAGTTAGTAGTCACTATTTAGCACCTATTAATGCAGAGGTGTTGAATTTGGAGACCATCCAAATGAACCATCACTATGTGGTGTGTCATTCTTGATCCACTACAACAAAGAGATGACTCAACTTTAGGATGGCTATACTTTAGGATGGTACTGGAAACACAAGTGAATTTGGAGCTTATACCAATGAAGAAAGAGCAATGGAGCAGATTGTGCTAGAAAATATTCACAACCAACTTAAACCAGATTCAAATATGAGTAGGAAGAAGCACTCCACTATGAACATCTTCCTAGGGGAAGAAGTAAGGATGACTTGTCATAACTCACCCACACTCTTTGTGAAGAAGTCTTTTTGAGGAAGAACAGCTAGCACCATTAAACCTAGGACTAGAGGAACATTGTGAGAGTAAGAACAATATCCAAGAAATGGCAGGAAAGACCTAATATTATGGAAAATAACAATTTTAAATGCTTTATCAAGGAGAATTCTCTGTATTGGTTAGATAATTTTAACTATCAGTGTTAAAATTAATTTAACTGGACTAATAAGAACTGCTTGCTGTATTTTAGTTACACTGTTAAAACATTAATTGTACTAGCAATAAATTCTTGACTCTGCACAGAGTCTGTGTTCCCCTGTGCTCATAACAAGATTTTGAGAGTGACAGTAACCATCTGCAAAGTGTTGACCATATGGCAGATATGGCAAGTGACCTCCTTGTAATACTGTTGGGAATCCTCCTGACAGCAAAACTTTGAGACAACACAAAGTCCCTACAGGTAGTCGATCCCTACCAGGTTTTGTGAGCTGATACCTGAGACAGAAAAAATGACTAATGAGAAAGCTTCTGCAACTCTCCAGATTGTTTTCCTACACTGTGCTGAAACTCTGACAGGTATATTGTCAGAGGTAGCATGAATGTATGCAATGTGCTGTTGTGAAGGATGGCTTCGAGTGGAGAAAAGAACTTTGTATTGGAAGACTCTTTCAAGCTGGATAAACAAAATTACCTCTGCTGTCTCTTGGGTGCAGATATGGGTGTGTACAGCTGGTCAGCTTCCATGTCAAATAAACCTAAGTTCCTTCCTGAACAGAGCTCAGGAACACACATCCTGCAGGTATGACAAGGAGACTAGAGCACTGGAATAAAGCAGTGAAATAACTTCATAATACAGATGCAGTTCATGATTTTTTCATAAAATGCTGACAGTTACTTAAACACAAGCTAATGCTTTGTCAAAACTCATAGCAAGAGAAACATTAAATTTTTTTGAAATTCCGAATTACTACTTTTCTCAATCGAAATGAGTTATTCTTAAAAAAAGTCACTATGGCAAGTTTTTTGATCTAGAATGGAATATCTATGAGATCAAAAAATAACAAACAAACAAAATAAAACTGCCAAACACCACCTTTCCTGATCAACTAAGCTCCATGCTTCCTTTGCTGGTAATGGATAAGAAAGTCTGAAGCTCTGAAATGCAACTTTGTTATCCTGTTAGGAAAAAATGGTAGGAAAATTATCACTGGATTTCACTTAGCTCTTATTCTGCCCTCTGTAGATTCATTTAAGAAAATCCTATATTTCACCTCTCAATAGCACATCGTCTGCAGGGTCTGACAACTAATAACTTGCAGGATGCTTCAACATCTGTGAGTCCTTGCCTCACAGATGTTCTTTTAGCTACATGAAAGAAATCCCTTGTCACCTCTCTCCACGCAATTCCAATTCTCAACTAATTATGAGTTTGTGTATAGTGATGATCACTCCCATGTGTCACTGAAGGAATTATGAATAAAAATTTTATGCAAATGAAACTCTGCTTGTATCTCTCTGCCAGGAGATGGAAGCAGGGAGTATTTTTTTCCATTTGGATGTATGTACTTTATGGGTTCTCAGTCAATCTTTTCTGTAGAAGTATGCACATATGGCTATTCTTTGTGTTCATATAAGATTTGCAATAAAGACTTTCTTAGTCTAGAATGCTAACTTTAAAAAATATCTATTTTTTCAACTAATTCAGTGTTAGACCAGAAGAAGGGACTCATTCCTGTGAGTTTAAACATCCTGACAAGAAGCTTTCTTTTTTCTTAGTTATTTTCTCAAATTCCTAAGGGTAAAAAGTCTAAATATTTCAAACTGTATTTACCTTTATTTCCTTGAAAAAACAGCTATTGGACTAATACTTGCATTACCTGAACAATTTCTGAGTTGCAAAAAGAGAAGAGATTCCTTTTTCCCATGCCTACATCTCTGTGACTTGTTGATACCCTTATTGAATGCTTAACTGAGACTATTTCAATTAATTAATTTAATTTTAACATGAGAAAATAGTGAAGCAAAGTTCACCCAGAAAGATTAATCAAATAATAAGGGGAAAATGTTGGAATTTTATTTTCTTTGTCAACACCTCCTGAAAACATACAATATCACTGTAACACATTTTAATAAAAATATGTGACTCCTTAATTCATGAAACACCTGTTTTCATTTCTTAAAGTCTGAATTTTTCCGCTTTGGGAATCTAGTGCCTCATCCTGTAGAGACCTTCACAGAAAAAAATACAGAGCCTGGGCAATAAAACAAAAAGCTTATGCCCAAATATAGTACATAGTCACCAGTAAAGACAACTTTTATATTCAATTAGAAAGATGATAGAGAGACACAAAGCTGACCAGACAATAATGAGAATTAAACATTGCCAGGAACATGAGCTGTTAAGAGTAAATGGATCACAGAAATGTTTATTTCCATAAGATTATCTGATTAAGGACACTGTCAAATGGAATACTAAGGAAAAGAGGGAAGACATAGACTAAATATACAGACACACAAAACTAACAGCCAGTATGGAGGCAAAGACAAGGAACTGACCTGGTCAGGTGTGGGGACTGTTTGGCCCACACAGGGGCCCAAGGGACCCCACGGGTTGGGAAGAACCTCTGGGATACCCCAAAAGTCATGGGTAGGAATAGCTTCCCCCCAGGATGCTTCATTCTATTATGTTAATATATTTTGAGTTCTCCATTCTGTTTGGCCCCTGCCTTCACCCAGAAGGAATTCCTTTCTGCTTTCCCCATTGGCCCCCTAACCCCAGTCTTGTCTATTCCCCACCCCCATATAAAACCCCTGCTGCCTCGTTCTGCCTCGTTTTTGTCTTTCTGCCTGTGCCCCCTTTATGCACGGGGTTTGACAATGAAGCCCCCCACGTGGAATTTGCCAGCAGAAGGAACCTTCCCGCCTCTTTTATTCACTGCTATATAGAGAAGTCAATCAGTTGTCGAGTGTCCTGGAGAGTGCCAGTCCAGCCCAGACCCGAGGAGCCGAGGAGAAGCTGTTCCAGCCACCTGCGTGAATTGCAGCTTTGCCCCTGATCCTGCAGCTGTAGCTGTGAGTCTAGAGTGGCTTACCCAAAGCAGGTGTGGCTCATGCAGGAACCACCAGAAAGCTGGGCATTTCTGCACTCCTCCTAGAGAAAGGACTCTGACAGTCAGGAGCATTAATAAATGGGCCATCACCAAGGAGCAGGCAAAGGAGGACTTTGCAAACCTGCAAAACTGTTTGAGGGGACCAGTGGGACTGTGATGAAAGAAGTAAGGCAGGGAGCGAAGGAGGAAACACATAGAAAAGGCTACAAAAGAGTCCTGTGGTGTGTAAAAGGGAATTGGTCAGTACAGTTGTCTGACTGAGCCCTGTGTCTGATCACCACAGTCTATCCTACCTTCTTGTAACTTCTGAAACCTCCACACACAGTCACTCTCTGTCCTACGTGTGAGTGTGTGCTGCAAGGGCAGAGTGCCAGCTACTATTGAGAACTCTGTGTGTGAGGGAAAACTGGTGTCAGTTGCTGGAGACAGATGGAGGGTGTAGGTGCCCCTGGCCCATGGTAAGCTGTGAGAGAGAGTGGAGTCTTGAAGTCAGCTACTGGAGCAAGCGGAGGTTGCTAACCTACAATAATGGGATAGGATTAGTACATATCCCAGGAAAACACAGATAATGGAGGCACTGGTGTGATGGAGGATCTCAGTGCTGGCAGCTGTAGCAGGACCTCAGGACACAGCCTGTGTGCTGGGTGTTGGCTGCTGGGGCTCCAAGTGTCTTTATCTTGGAGTGCTTGGGCTGTCTATATGCATTTGCTAGCAAACCTCAAACTGAACCAGCAAGCAAGCAGGAGACCCTCATGTTGGGCCACAGGTATCAGGTGGGTGGAGGATCCAGAGGATCTATATTTGTGGGATGCCTGTGGGATGAGTGTGCAAGTGCTGTGTGTTTGCAGCCAGCAGCAAGGTGGACCAGTAGGTGAGTAGGAGAAACACGGGATAAGTAAGGGAGCTGGGATGAAGGCAGGGGTGCCAGACAGAGGGGTTGTACCCAGGGGAGCCACAAACGTGCATGTGCATGTGCATCCAGAGAGTTTTATGTGTGTGCCTGGATCAGTGAAATCCAGCCTCCGCCAGCCTAAGACCAGGGGGTTTTGGTAGTCAGTGCTTTTATTTTTGTGAGTCCCATATGCAGGTACTGTTGAAGGCAGCGCCCTTTCTGTGCCAGAGCCATTGTCCTGCATGTGTGTGTCTGTGTGTGTCTCTGGGATATGTAATATATACTGAAATTCACTTCTGGTTCTGCCTGCAAACAGGAAAGGGGCATCTGTGTCTCAGCCTGGGCAAAGACTCTGGGTCCCTGAGGAAATCGGTTCCAGGAGAAGTCCTGAAAGGTGCTGTTGGAGGCAACCTTGTGCCTAACATCCTTTAACATAAAGTCTTAGAGCTACTATAGATTCATGTTATAATATTCTTCTCTGATTATATGAACACATTCATCTGAATGAGAAAAAATGCCTTAGGCATGTGTTAGCAAACTCTTTCATTCCATCTCTTGTTTATTCTAGAGGAATTTAAGTCACCATAATGCTTCGATACTCTGTATGAGACCTGAATATATCATTAACTTCACCAATTTATTTGCATGGATTTTTCAATGACCATAAACTTCAAAAGACATTTAGGAAAAGATAAAATGGTCTCAGTTCTACTAGACATGCATAAAGTGGCACCATGAATCAAGATTAGCTGGAGGACTGTTCTCAGGAAAGCTCTTATGTATCCACAATTTGTTTGGTAGATAATGGTAAGTTATATTAGATATAATAATTTATTTAACAAATATTTATCTATCTTTGTAATTTTATATAACAAAAAATTTAAATAAATAAATGTGGCACAGATAACCATTTTAGAAACTACTCATGAAAACTACTTTTGAAGTATGTCTGCTAATTTTCGACTTTTTTATTTATCATTTACTGCTGCTTCTGTCCAAGTCAGTACTAAAATCATCTGGTACGAATTTAATTTTCTTAAAATCTACAAATATGTTGTTCACAAGACATTCACAAATACCTTGCTGTATCCTCATATTGTGCAAAAGAGAAAAAGTATTTGTGAGAAACTAAATAATCACCTTTTTCAAGTCATACATGGAAATAACGCCACTGTAAAATTGTTTTCAAATACCTGCACTGATACTCAGTAAAGTTAATTTTCCACAATTTTTTCTATAAATTACAACCAGAGCATGGAAATATATTGCAATAAAGAAACTAGAAGTATTATGAATCTTCACAATACCAAGTGATCTGCTTCCTGCCATTTCCTAGAAAAGCAAACAGCAGAATTTTTACTGTGACAACTTCCCAATGAGTCATTCAGCATTTGGTTAGCTGATACTGTCACATAAATTTCACTCACTCATTTAAAAACTGGTTGTTGCATCCAGCAGAGAAAAACTGGTTTCATTTGGACTTGTCTTGATTTTAAAATCATAATGATTTTAAGATTTACTGTCATATTTTTCACCCATGCTTTGTTACATTATCATCACAATGGATAACCATAGATACAGGGGTTTTTAGAAAGAAGTTTATAGCAGCTGTTATTTGAGTATGAGAATTGAAATTAATACAGACCACATACGGGATATTATTTATACCTTTTTGTAAGGCACACTTCATTTGTGAAGTTCTGCCAAGTTCATTCTTAGAGGATTGAATATTGTTCTTCCTAGTTATCAGATAGAGAGATACATAATTCTTTGATACTGTCATTCTTAGGTTTTACTGTCATTCCACTGTAAGAGCAAAATGCAAGATGGTCCCTACAATATTGATTTTCCAGTGGAGGATCAGTACCTAACAACAAAGGGTGAAATGGTGCAGTGCTGATGGTCGCAAAAATGTCCCATTAAATTGTGAGGAGAGTGAAGGTAAAACTACCTCTAACAACCTTTCTAAAACAGCAAATCTAATCCTAGGTGGTAGTTGGATCAAAGTGACTTTTGCACTCTGTCCTCTGATTCTTCCTTGAAAACACCTTTTTCTGATGGTACGGAAGTGAAGCTTTAACAAAGAACAGGAAAGATGGGGCTTAAGAAAAATCTTTGGCAATAAAAAGCTGTAGATACGTAATCTCCCTGATATTTTAAGAGGGTCTTCACTCAATACCTGTGGACAAGAAAAAGAAAAGACTTTAATTTACAGCCCAACATAGTCAGTGATGTCAATATTGCTTTTGATCAATACCATATACTGTCAAATCATACTGTGATAGTAAGCCTTTCCTCCGTGATCATAGATAAACTGGATGCTGTTGCAAAGAGTTTTAATTAGTCTTTTTTCTTAGCGGGTACTTACTTCAAAACTTGATAAATACAAAAAAAGAGGAATATTATTACTCTAGTGCATTATTTAGTATTGGAACTCTTTCTTCCCAATGATGAAATGAATAAACCTCTATTTTCTGACTATAAATTCACTTTATATATGTCATATACAAATTGAAAGCTATGTTTCTGATTAGGTACCTGTCTACTTAGATGAACTTTTTTATCCTGACTTTTTCCTGGATTATTTCATTGACTGACCTAGGAATTGCTCACATTAGATTTGCAGCTTTTCCTAGATATTTTCAAATTTAATTGATTTTTTTTTAATGTGAAGTCAATGTAAAAAGTAGCATTTTTTATGTTAGTCAAATTTAATGTAATTTACATCTAATGTTCTATAATCTGTTGTGATCCATTAAGTCTGAAAGAAGATAGTATTCTACTACCAGAAATGACACTTTTTGTCATTCTTGTAGTACTGTACAATTTACATTTGATAGACCATCACATCTTTTGTCCATGTGTTCTAAATTATAAACAATCAACCAAAAGGCAGGTGCAGTAGAGAAACTGTATCTCTAGGACTTACTGTACTGGAAATCCATTGCATTTCAAATCTGGTGACTTTCTGAAGAGTGCTAGTGAAGCAGGAGAATTTGGAAATGGACCTTGCAGGAAAGGGCAAGAACTTTGTTCTCTGATGATTGTGCATCGTTCTATCTAGTGAGCAAGGTACTGACCTTCCATGGTACGTCTTCCTGAGCTCAGGAGGGATGTAGCACTCCCTTTCTGAGAAAGGGATAATAATTTCACCTCTAACAGCAGATCTATTCTATGCTTATGGAACTTAAAGTGTTGTTAGTCTTTTGACTGATTTTTATAATGAAGCAAATGGTGTTTTTTCTCTTTAGGTGAAGTTTCCCTACAGGAATTATGCATGGATTGATTCTAGTACTCATAGTTAAGGAGTTCTTTACAGGTGGTGATGAATTTCATGAAAAATATATTAAAATATAAACATTGTATACTTGTGGTCTGAAAAGATATTTTTGCCAGTGAGTATGAACTTGGGGTTAGACTGATATCTTAAAAGTATTTCATCTTATACTTCAATGAAGTCCACCTCATACTGACTATGCTTTTCTTCATCCCATCTAAAATCTGTTTTACCATCTTTTTTCTTTATTGTCCTCCTAGCGTAAGATTAATCATAAAGTGAGAATTTTCATTTATTTTGAAAATAGCTACAATTTTACTTTACTGATTTGACAGGTGCAGGAACCATAATGTCTATATTTTCAGAAAAAAACCTTTGCATATTTTTGATTACCTTGTAGGTCTGATGTGTCCGCTGTTTTTGTAGATAATGCTTGCAATGGTTGGAAGATCAGAAGTGTGTTCTTCATTTGTAAATCCTGTTATGAATTTTAATGAGCTGTTAGTCTAACTACATAAAATAATGCATGAGACAATGTTGATACTTGCTCTGTGTAAATCCTGGGATATATTCATTCATTAGTGTATGAGTTTACGCCAAAAAATTATGAACATTTTGATTATCTCATACTTATTTGCTCAGCTGTAAGCTGTTGGGGTGGCTCAGCCCACCCTGGAAGGTTGGTGGGATAACTCCGCTGTATGAAACCACCCCTTGGAAAGCAAAATGGTTTCTCCCTGAGTTGCCTTACCTGGATACGCTAATTCTAGTAATGAGTAATCGCAACCTGTCTCCTGACCCTATCCCTTGCTCCCTCTGTATTCCCCTGCCTCCCTCTCCTCCCCTGTGCCCCCTGCCCTCTGGCCAGGTCCTATAACAAGAGTCTCCCAAGGCCATTCGGCCTCTTTTGCCTCTGGACACCTTCAGGAATAAAGTGCTTCTGGAACTTCATGCAACTGAGCCCTCTGTTAACCCTGGTAACGCTTGAGCCATCTAGCTGCGGGGAGGTGGATACCTGCCAGAACACCAGCTGGGGTAGAGGACAGAATTATGTGCCAGTACCCGGCTGTACTGGCCAGTGGAGTTTTCCAGAGCCTCCAAGACACTCCTGGTGAAAGCAGAAGTTCCACCCGCCTCACACCTCCCCCAGGGATTGCGTTAGTAAGCCTTTTTTAAGGTTTCACTTTAAGAAAGACTTTTTTCCCTCAAATACAGAATTTTTAAAATTGTTTTTTTAACTAGTTCTAAGTAAAATTGCTCTTGAAACTGCACCAATAACAATAATCGGAACTAATAAAAATCCCAAGCAAAAGCTCTCTATAAATCACAGCCTGCCTTGATCATTATTGGAAGATATAATTTCATACTGGATCTGACTGGGATAGAGTCAATTACTTCATAGCAGCCCATAATGTTATGTACTTTGAATTCCTGTCTGAAATATGGTGGATAACACACTAGTGTTTTTTGATTATTACTGAACAGTACCTGCACAGAATCAAGTTTTTCTCTCTCCCTTCCTTCACCTTCATTTTCTCTGCCCAGTGCCCCAGCGAGTAGGCTGAGGATAGGCAGGAGGTTGGGGATATCATAGCCAGGACAGATGTTCCAAATTGACCACTGGGATATTCCATACCATATGATATTGTGCTCAGGAATGAATGCTCAGGAAACGAGAGAGGAAAAGGACATGTTACTTATTATGGCATTTGTCTTCCCAAGCAGCTGCAATATCTGGCCCTGCTTTCCAGGATGCAGATGGACATCTGCCTTCTGATGGGAAGTAGTGAATGAATTCCTTTTTACAATTAATTCCAATTATTTTCCTTTTGCTTTCACACACAGCCTTTGCTTTTTCTATTAAACTGTCATTATGTTGATCTATTAAGTCTACTCACCTTCTTTTTATTTTCTCTCTGTCTTGTGGAGAAAGGAGTGAGAAAAAGGTTGGATGGGTGTTGCCTGGGGTCATCACACTACAAATCTGAAAAATAATATTTTCTACTCTACAGCTTTTTAAGAAGTTTTTATTTTCTCTGTCACATTGCAGTGTATGCTGTTAAAGTTATTGCATTTCACCTCTGAACGGAGAGATTTCCATATAGACAACTTAATCTTACCTTTGCTTCCCATCAAATTTCAAGTGCATGTCCCTTGATCCAGGACTGAGAAAAAATATGAGCAGTTGTGAAGTAACATGTTTGAATTTTGACTCTGTGTTTTGCAATACAATTAATAGACTGTGTTGATACTGTTCCTCAAAATAATTTAAAAAATCATACAAGAAGGAGTTTTTGCTTTTTTTATTTTGTTTTGTTTGTTTTGGTTTTTTTTTTTTCCTTTTTATCTCTAAACACAAGTGTTCTCTAGCCAAGATAGAGTTTTAGATAAATTGAACAAGAAAAACCTGTACTTCTAGGGAGAACTTAAATGCATGGGGAAGTCTGTTCATCTCACGGAGCATTAGCCTAATGTGAGCAAAGTATTTATAGAATGAGTGACTCCTGTTACAGGATTTTTCTAATATCTTTATAAGTTTTATAATACTTCATTCACAGTGCACAACCTAGATTAACATCACAACATCATGATATGACTAGTGATATATCACAGAGTTTTTTCAGAACTCTGGTTGGTTACAAAGACTCAGGTGCTTTCAGATTCAGCTAAAGTAGATTCTGGGTTGGTCAGAAATATGAAGAATACCACTTTTTGGCTTGCAATCCCAAATATCACTACTGTGGTTAAAAAGAAAACCCATGTGCTGTAAGTGTTCTAGGCTCACAGTATATGTGATCTAATCCAGCAGGATTGGAGAATAAAGTTGAAGAGTAGATCTGAATAAATAGCTAAAAACAATGTCTTGTTACTTTTGTTTATGCATTAAGCATGACTACCATAACACTGAATTAATAATTTTCTTTTAATAGCATCTTGTTTCAATATCTATATCCTGAACATAGCTTCTACCTACAAAATGCTTGTGAAAAAGGTATCCTGTTCGAGAAGATCAATCTAATGATCATAAAAGGTTTCTTGGGAACAGAGGACTGTGTTCAGAATATTAAAGAATAAATATTCAGATCCTTAATATTTCTTAAACACTGAAATGAGATTTTTTGGCGTATGAGGTTTTGTCTACTGCTACTTTGGCAAAATATATAAAATAGAGAAATAGTTATATGTGTTAGATGAAAATTTGTGAGAACTTTCAATAATGAATCAGAAAGAATGGTTATGAAGATGCATTACTTTTGCCAGCAAAATACATGCTACCAATAGATTAGAACTTCCTCCTTCTCTGTCCCTGCAGCTGCTAGATTCTTGCCTGTAGCTACAGTTTATTAAATTTTTAGGGTCCCTAGACAATTGAGTGTTGTAGCTTGTCTATATTTAATGCTTTCAGAATGTCATAAATGCATAATCCGATATACCCTTTGCAACACTTTTCTGTCATCTAACAATTTACAAATTTTGCCAAATTAAAGTTCATTTTGGAAAACAATGAAATATAAGCAGTTTTATGAACTGGTTGATCTAAATGTGCTTTGGAGCTACCAGGATTCATGAATTACAATGAAAGGTGATAAAATGAATAGTGTCCTACATGTAAATGCTCCCTGTTATCCATGCTGACTTTAGTCAGAAAGTATTTTAACTCTGGTATTGGTACATAAAGACTATATTATACTAGGAAGTTGTTGATATAAAAGGTCACCAGCCACAACTTTATGTTTTTGTAGTTGTCAAAACCACTTTGCCTATCTGACCTATCTAGCCTTCAGGTATTTCTGACCTGATGATAAAGAAAAAATTTAAGTAATGCAGAATTCAATTCTGAATTATATCATTCAGAAGTGAATTATATAAGTAAATTCTGAATCCTACCAATCAGGATGTAACAAAAAGAACATGGATTTCTCCCCACAACTATGCATGTAAGAAGAAAAAAAAAATAAAATAAATTATAGAAGTTAGAATATTTCACTAAAACTTTATTCTGTAACCACTTTTCTGTTCTGAACAAATGCATGGGCTGCTTTGAAATTTCATATTTTATAGACATTGAACTATTCAAACATATTCACATGCAGAGAAGCAATTGATGAACATAGGTTCCAAAGTGCTGTAATGTCTATTTTTTTTTTTTTTTTTTTCTCCTTGGAATTGTGGCCCAACCAGGTTTATCAGATTATCAGGTTTTTTTACCTAACATAGATAATCTGTTGAAAAATATTAGTTGCTCTACTAGTTTCCTTCTTGGAATATATTTTTTAAACCATATGTTTTATCCTGTCTAGCTCTTCCTCTAATTACAACACCAGACAATTTCTTTTAGTTTATTGTTGACTTTCTTTTCTTCAAATGCAGGACATCATGAAAATATTAGCCTAAGGAATGTAAATATTTGCAGGTGGAACATTACTAAAATTACCAGATCAAATAGAATGGCTTTTACTTGTTCTTTCTCTACCTAATTCATTACTAAACCTTATTTCTTAGAGCGATGAAAATTTTATAAAATTGCTATTGTCTGTCTAAATGAACTACTGTTAGTCAAAAGGCCTAAAACATCATTGCTCAAGTGAAGTATGATTGTTAAGGAAGATTTAACCAGTTTCCCATGTTTCGCCTTTGGCAATAAATACAGCACTGTATTTTACAGATCTGTGACTTCTCCTCAGCTTTCTACCCAAAAGCTTTGAAGCTGTTGTAATACGTACAGGAGAAACACAATTCATTGACATTAGTTTTTCTGTGTGGAAAAAGATTCATTATACTTACATCAGAAAAAAAAAACAAACCCACTTGTTAATTTCTTTAAAACCTGCTTTGCAAGGGAAAATGAAATTGTTAAATGCATTTAACCAGGACAAAGTAATTTACGCAAACATTATTTATTTTAATTTGTCCTTCAATCTCATTTAGTACATGTATTGCCTATGGCTGCAATCAGAGCTGCTTAGCATCTCTTGAACCAGATTAAAGATCAAAATCCTTCTTAGTGCCAGCTTATTGCACAGCAAATACAAACTCAATGCAATCAGCAAGCTTAAAACAAGACTCAGATGTTAGCAAAGCCAGTGGAGATCAAGAAAGAAATGCACAAAACAAGGTGACCCAGAACAGAATATCAAAGGCTCTTTTGTATTTTTCAGTTCTGGCTAAAGCCATGAAGTCATTCTTGTGAACATAGAATATCCCAAAAAGAGGTAGTTGTTTGGAAATTTAAACCTACATCTAGTTTACAATTTCAACTGTTGTATCTATTTTTACCACTGTTTATACATTACTTCTTCTGTATGATTTGCATGCATATATCAAAGCATGCTCTATCAACTTATCACAGGAAGAAATAGTTAATTTCTTCTTTGTGTTTTTGTAATGAAATAGAGGTTCAAGACAAATAGAAATGGCTCAGAATTACGGCAGCTTTGGCAGTCTCCAATGACCAGAAAGTTTCCTATTCAGAACTGTGCTGCAACAGGTAATATCATATTATTTTGTTAGGACTTCAACAGATGAGTTAAAAAATTTTCTTTCTAGATGACTTTGGGGTTGCCTTGCACAGCTTGTATTGTAGTGTGTTATTTACTCATTTATTATTTATGGAAAGAAAAAAACCAAGCCCAACCCAAACACTACAAGCTTCAAATATCATCACTAATGAAGTCTTATCCTGCCATGTATGAAATTAATAGAAAAGAGAATCCAGCTTGTTCCCCCCATTAATTCACAAGTTCTCAATCACATTTTCCTGCAAAACTGCTAATAATCCTGTCCAGAACTTATTCTTTATTTCATTCTTATGAAAGGGGCCATATATTTTTTCGAGAAAAAAGTTACTTAGCATACTCCTAACTTGTTAGCACTTTATGAGGAAGGGGTTTCTGTCATGCAGTTGATACACATTTACTCACTATAACAAGAGCTTATCTTTTGAATGATGTGAACTGAGACAATTTGTGTCATCCATCAAGCAAAGGGATGTGTGCCTATCAAATAAAAAAAATGTGTTTGACCAGGTGATTAATGAACATCCAGTCATGCAGGTGTGCAAACAGCTTTGGTAGCATGACTTACATACCCAAAGAGTGCCAACACCTGATGAGAGACACAGTATTTTTAAACAGCTCATAGCACCCCTGAAAACAAAATGAATTATTTGACTTGTCTAAAAAATGTATGCATGTATCCTTGTTCATTTGGGTTTTTTGAAATGAAATGGAAAAAAAAAAAAATTAGCCAGTTCAAGAACAAAGTTAATATATCTTTTGCAAATTAACTCCTTCCCAAGAATTATATGGATAAATGCTTGTGTAGCATAGAATTAATATATTTGAAGTTGAAAGGACATTAATACTCAGTAATCACTGAAAAACAGTGGTAACTTGGCCTTTTATAAACTTCAGCCTCATGATGTTATACCTTTGTGTGGATCCAGGTACTGATGTTCAGATGCACAGATATAAAAAGAAGAGTTTGTTAGCTACATCATAGCAACAAATGAAATCTCTGTAACATATTTTGATTTCTAAAATAATTTCTGTCATTTTAATATTCCTGTAGAATGCTTGAGTTATCTTAGATTGCAGATGCTATATTTGATTTGTGCCTCATTAAAAAAAAGAAAATTTAAAATTTTTTTGCATGTTTATATAACTGAATTTTTCCTCAAAAAGCTTTAGGAAGTGCACCTCAATATTTTAATAATATTCTGCTGTATCCTGCTGCCTTTTTTACAACAGAGTAATATGACTTACAGGAGGCATAAGCTTCAGGCTATAGTGGAGTGCAAACTAAGAGCATAAAGGCAATATAGTCTGGATTTTTGAATAATTGCTTTTTTTTATTTGAGATGATATATAAGGCTGCAACAAAAGTTCAATAACTATATATATATATATATATATATATATTTACAATAAACAAGAATAAAACCAAACTCAAACCCACCATCAAAAAGAACCACCCAAATACCTAAATTTCACCAATAGAGAGGTTTCACTGTACGTCTATTCTGGGAGCTAAGTCTTCTATCAATATCTCTGTTGGGAACATTGATGAAATCTCTTTACATGATCAAGATCTCACTGTGCACTGAACCCAAATAGCACAATGTTGTGCTGTCAAAAGTCTTGGCTTAGGAAGAAGGATTCCCAATCCTGATGAATAAGTTGCAATGAAGAGAGAGATCTAGGTTTCTAACACTGACATTCACAGCAGTTGGCACTGAAAATGTTTGCAACAGGATATGCACTAAAATGAATTTTGTCACTAACACAAGAATGAGGGAAAACCTCTCTAAGAAATAAGATCCAAAGGCTGTAGTAACTTTCTTCATGTAGAGACTTAAGTCACACCTTTGGCTCCATCTGGTTAGTTCCCCAGGTTTGCTGCTTCTGCAGTCACATGAAAAAGACATGTTAGTGTCAAAGTTTTTCATTAGAGGTTAAAAATTGGCATGGACTATGTGAATGCTCTAGCCATCTTGGTCTACAGGGTCTGAATACATATCTTTCTAACAAAGACTGTTTCCTGGCTTTAGATTTTTCCATTTTCTCTGCAGTATTAAAGAGATTGCTGCTAATCCAGAGTCCAGAAAATACCTTATAATAAAAATATTAAAAATACGTGTCTTCTAAAATAATAACAACACTGTTGTAAACATAAACTTGAAAAACCATAGGGATGAACTCTTTGCCACCTAAATATCACCAGAGTGAGTATCTGGTACTTAGGTCTGAGACAGAAATCCTCTTTGTGTGCTTATAGAGTTTTCTGGACCATTGGATAAGACAGCTAAGCCTAAAATACTCATGGATGACTGATTTTATGCTCATGGAGATATTCAGAATCGTATTTTCTGAGTAGATATCTGCCTTTGAGAGCTATATTCTGACCCCTGTTTAGATAGTCAGTCTGTCTTCTTTTCTCAAATATTTCAAGAGTTAATGGGAGCAGCATGAGAGGTCAGAGTGATGTTAAAAGTAGCGCCATCATGAACATAAGAGTTGGGTAACGGGGATAAGAGGGGCCATCATATAGAGATTTTATGATAGTCTTGCACTATTGTCAGTGAAACAATGTGAAATATTAAAAAAAAATATATTTTTACTCAGTGATAATCCTGAAAAAGTTGGTTCTGAGGTATTTCCCAGGGGTATGTGTTCAGCCACCTGCAGGAAAGCAGGGCCCCATCACAATGGTGACTTGGGAAGACAAACATCATCGCTACAAACATCGCCACTTCTTTCCTCTTCACCCAACTTTATATACTGAGCGTGATGTCAGATGGTCTGGAATATCTCTTTGGTCAGTTTGGGTCACCTGTCCTGGCTGTGTCTTCTCCCAGCCTCCCATGCAGCATCCACCCCCCTGTCAGTGCGGCAGTACGAAAAGCATATATAACCTTGGCTCTGTGTAAGCCCTGCTCAGCAAAAACAAAAACATCTCTATGTTATCAACCCTGTGTTCAACACAAATCCAAAACACAGCCTCATACCAGCCACTGTGAATAAAATTAACTCCACCTTAGCCAAAACCAGCACACTAATGAAAATGGGACTTTTAATTCATGTTCCTTAAGTACTAACTATAGTACTGTGGATGCTTTTAACAAAATAATTTGTTTTAATAGACCCCTTGAGCTAATCCTGTGACGAGGTAACAACAATGAACTTAAATTGCTGGAACAGTCCATGCAAAGTAGCAAATAAGTCTCTAATTCATTAAAAGTTTAAGACAAATCACAGATGCATTCTTTTTATAGGTAATTAAGAATTACTGGAGATATATGCTCAGTTCTAGCTGTATAAAATACTATGCTTCTGTAGTGGGCCTTAACTATGTCAAAATGAAGTTTGACAGCTATAGAACTGAATTTTATGAACTGTTTAGCTATGCATTTTTATATACTTTAATCTGTAAGATGAATTTTTTCTTTCATGAAGACACTATTTTAGGTTACTGAGCTTCCTTTAGGCTTTTCTCTGCTGCTTAGCATCTTACAGAAGATTTATAGCAACTTAAAGAAGCAAGAATTGCACTAGGAAAGGGAATACAATGTCTTTAAATTTGGAGAAGACAAAAGGTTTTCAACTTAAAAGAGAAGTTAAAGAAATGGGACTGTTTCATTGTTCTACCAGGGGTCATTTATGCAATGTTTGTAGGAAGTGGGTTTTTTTTAGTTAAAGAAATTTTCTGCATTTATATAATTAGATGATTCACTGCGTAAAATTTAAAGAATATAGCATTGTAATAAGTGGAGTTTTTTTCTTTCTACAGGAACACAAAGAATTGTTAACATTTTTTTAAATTGTCTTTTAAACTTCTACATGCTCTGTAAGTTCTATTCATAGTGCTTGTCTATATTCTATGAAATATTAATCTTCAATATGAAGTCATTAACATTTCTAAAATGGTCAAGGTGACAAGCTCTGTGCTTGTCTAGAGCATAGCAGAAATGCAGATGGCAAGAAAAGCAGAAGAGACAACTGGACAGTGTGTTTTAGAGAGGATTGTGGACTTAGACACACAGAAATTACTTCAGCAAGGCTGAGATGTCTGAATAGCGTCAGTGCAGTTGCTTGCTTAGCAACTTGTAAAAGTTGCTAACTTTTACATCAAATGCAAATTACACATCCCTTTATTCTTTCAAAATGGAATGACTTTACCGTTATAATTGCTTAAAGCCAGCAGATTTTGCAATCAGTGTGAAGGTCTTTACCTAAGAGCGTATAAGTGGCTTACTGAGTAAAAGCTAATTTAAAGACTTTGCAAGTGTCCAATGAATACAAAGTTTCAAAGCAAAAGACAAAGTTAGTTGGATAAGAACAGTGGGATTTTTGCATCCCACTGACCTGTTTTTGCAAACGAAGTCATTTGAATAAGTTCATAAATCTAGTCCTATTTTTTTGCCACCATTGTGAAAGAATTTTGATTAAAGAGCTTTACTAAGAATGGTTTTGGATTAAAATATGATTGCACTTATTAAGATTCTTTTTAATACTTGATTTTCACAAGTGATGTGGAGAAAATTTTAATTTCAATGCCATTACTGAGAAAGGATTTTCAGACTGGAGAAATCAGTTATAACAGAAACTTACCAGTCCCACAGGGTAGAATAAAAATATAGAGTTGGGACCTTATTGGAACAAGTCATTAATTACTAAGGAAGTATATTAAAACCTGAGTCATGAACATGAGACCTGTTATGATCACACACAGTAGAAAGGAGATGGTAGACTAGTCCGTGGCAGAAGGTCCTTTGTTCTTACATTTAAACTCTCTTAAAACGTAGCCCATTACTTCAATAAATTGGATAAATCTTGTCGGGAAAGTGAGCTGTCTTTAGAAATATCTTCACTGAACTGGGCTTCCTTGTAAAGACTGCTGTCTTGTAGTAATCATAGCTTATCAGACTTAAGGTGGCAGCTGTTGTGCATGCAGCTGAGGTTCAGTTGTTTAAATTAAATAGATTTCAAGCTCTACTGAAGACAGATGGGTGTGGTTTTAAAAGAAAGC
Organism: Orthonyx spaldingii; assembly: GCA_013397795.1. Taxonomy (NCBI): domain Eukaryota; kingdom Metazoa; phylum Chordata; class Aves; order Passeriformes; family Orthonychidae; genus Orthonyx; species Orthonyx spaldingii. The sequence continues at coordinate 715,754 of VZTJ01005995.1, forward strand.
TCATTAAGCAAGTCTGGGGTTTTTTTCTTAATTCAAAAAGTCGAAACAGTGTCCTTCAAACTCAGACCAAAATTTCTATTGACATCAAGATCTCTGTTTACACTTTCACGATTTATCTGGAAAGAGGTAGACAGTGGAATCTCTTGAACTACAGATATAACTTTTTTAATGCTGATTTTGCTGCTACTTCACCTGTTACCTTGTAGCCATCACAAAGATTTTAAGGTTAAAAATCCTAAGATATATACAAGTAACCATAAGAAAATCTCGCATTTAAATTAAAATACATGTTCTCAACAGGTATTCAGTCTCTAAAAGATGTCAAACAGTAAAGAATCCATACCTTCCTTGGGTGTATTATTCCAATAATTAATCACCTTCACAGCAAGAAAATGCCATAACTAAAATCCCGTGTCTAAATTTGGGCCCTTCACTTTAAAAAAGACATTGAGCAAGTCCAGAGAAGGGCAACAGAGCTGGTGAAAGGTCTGGAACACAAGTTTGACAAGGAGCAAGGAGGTTCAGGTGAGACTTTATTGGTGTCTGCAACTATCTGAAAAGAGCTTGTGGCAAGGTGGGGGTCAGTCTCTTCTCCTGGGTGACAAGTGACAGGACAAGAGGCAATGGTGTCAAGATGTGCTATAGGAGGGTCAGTTTGGATATCAAGAATGCATTGGATAACAGGATGTTCAGGGAGGTGGAGGCAGTCTTTTGCAACCTTAACGTTTCTATGATTCTACTCTGTTATTTATAGACAAGGTATTTTCACTGCTTTGTTTTATGCACCTTTAAAGTATGAGAATAAACTTTACGTATAAATAATGTATGATATAGATATGAAAAACTTGCAGTAATAGAAAATGCAATAATCAAGAAAACAGGTTAAGAAGATTATCATTGTCCTGTTTCTCATTTGAATATATAGATATTTTGAAGTCCTTACCCAAGCAAAAATTCCAATGTGCATTTTATCTGATAAAAGCCCAAAGTACAAGGAGAAGCATTAATATTGTGGAAACAAGGATGCCAATTGAAAATCTCAGATAAGTGCAATATAGTGTGTATCAACTTGGTTGTGGATAACAGGAGAAAGCTCATTTACGGGGTAGATACTTTATGAAGATGAGAAGGAAAAATGCTTACTTAGCAGATGTATCAAAAGAAAAAGATTGTTAAACTCTGTACTACAGAAACAGTGAAAGATGGTTTTGCACTCTTTCTTACTCTAGAGTTTACTATAAGGTATGCTGAGGAAAGCAAACTAGGATTTTTTTGATGTTTTGTGCTACAACTTGAATTTAGAAATTATCAGTAGAATGGATACTTATGCATTTCAATATCCAAGCCTCAATATGGTAAGAAATTTTAACATTCAGTCATTACATCATCATTTCAGAATATTTTCCTTATATTAATTGAATAATCAAGGATGGAATAAAGACATTCAGTATTACTGATTTTAGAGTAATTGTCTTCTCTTAGTACCATAAGAAAAATAGAATTCTCACAAAATATTCCTCAATACAAAAAACATATCATTAAGTTTAGGTGTAAAAAAACTAATATACCTCTTTCTAGAAGACTTTTTTCTTAGAATACATTTAATTTTCTAGAAGCTCTTCTACAATTTTTGTTTCTTAGTTAGCTACACTAGAAATCTCATAATCAACTAATTAAAGTTCATTTCAATTCCTCCAACATTTTTAATCACCAAGTTTTTAAATAAAAGTGCATGTAGACAGTTAAGTTTAAATGGAACATTTTGAATTTAAGCAGATGTTAAGATCTTATGTAGTCTTTATTCCCCATCTTAAAAATATCTGAAACAATATCTGAAAATGTCTTCCAAACTGAAAGGCTAAAATTGTGTAATACCAAAACCTTAAGTAGTTTTGTGGTCCACTTAATGATTCCTTTTTGAAAAATGTTTCAAAACTATGTTTGGTTAATTTAGTGTAAAGCTTAATTTCATAACCACAAACAGAAATGTGCTTAGCTTCCTTTCAAAATTAAGAGATTTTAAAATAAATTGATGTGCTATACATGGGTGTATTTTATGTAAGGCTAGATACATGTGTATGTTGGCATAGGCACGTAGGCATATGCCTACACACAGAATGAATTCCTAACCTACTGAAGATTTGTAGTTCTTAGTTTTGAAAAAAAAGTGAAACTAGAAGACCAGGTTATGACTCTCTTCCTTGTCCTTTGAAGGTGGCTTTGTACCTTTTTTCCAGTTGAACACAGTTTCCTTGATCTTTGCCGTGACTGTTGCATTAATCACCTGTGATTGGCACAGTGGCAAGGTGTTTTTGCAGCATGATCTTCAACTCCATGTCATGTTATTTACTGTGGCAATAAGGGATGTTTTTGTTCCCCTGAATGAGGAACCAGAAGTGATGTTCACAGCTGTCCTGTGATACAAATCACAGCTGGACTAGAGAGTAAAATAAAATTCATGAAAATTTGTAATACAAATTGTATCACTAGTTGTAACTTTGGTAATAGAGATTTTTTCATTACTTAAAGGAAAGTATGTTGGAAGAATGCAGAAGTATAAATACAAAGATGTCCATTGATTTATTGTGCCTTATGTGCTCGTTACATTTGTCGTGAGGTAAGAAACAATATTTGACAAAGTTTTGTTTGAATGCCTGGTTCTCATTATTTTAGCTAACATCTAGAAAGAAAAAAAGCCAAATCTTAACGATCCAACAGTGCTCTCTGGTGGTGTGAAAACAAAGACGTGGTATCCTACATTAAAAATATTACATAAGTCCAGTACACAAGTCCTTGAAGACAGATAAGTGACAGGAAGTCTCAACATGTTTCCTTCTGATAAGAAAAATAGAGCAATAAACAACTTTAAAACAACCAAGGCATGAAATGTGAAACCTAGCTTACTAATGTAAATAAAAATACTAAAAAGAATATTTCTTGTCCAGCAGAAGAGTCTTAGTGTTCACAAGGAATATTTTCCTTCAGCATGCAGTGCTTATCCAAAAAAATGAGAGAAATATGCTGCATATTAGTATATTTTATCATGAAATAATTTTGAATGTTAACAAACACTTTTTGGTTTAAATTTTATTCTCTTCAATTGGGGAAGGGAAGAAAATAAGAGAACAAAAAGTAAGGGAATAGAGTGGAGAGGTGAAAGAACAATTATAAACCAGTTATAAGCTTTAAAAACCAATTATAAGCTGCTGAGTTCAAAACAGTTGCCTTTGCTGTTTTCACACAAAGATTCTGTCTTGGATTTTCATTGCATTTTTACAATCATAGGTAGATTTTATTCGTACCAACTAAAAATTATTAGGTCATCCTATATTACATTCCTTCAATTCTCCCTTGCAGATTTGTTTGGAAGTTTTTTTGTTTGATTTTTTTTTCTTTTTTTTTTTTTTTAACCTTTGAAGACTTGGAGACTTACTTATTAGGTAGCAATATAGTCAGAAGTAAAGAAAAAGATGGAAAAGGCAGTTTTATGGAATGTAACCAAAACCCCTGATCACAAAGATATTTATGATATAGACAAATCTCTGATAAGTAGTTTTGCTGAGGCTAAAGTAAAAAAAAATGCTCCCAGTGCTTTCTGAAATCAGAGTTATTCTGAAACTATTTCATATTGTTTGAAACAAATATTCTTAGCCCCAGTACTGATATACTAGAAACATTGATATTGATACTATTGAAATATTAACAGATAGGAAGAAACTGTTGGCCAGACGAAGAGGAAACACTCAAGAATGTTAACTGGAACATTCCAGATAAAGAGAACAGAACTGGTTATGCTGTTTATAAGAATAATGCCTTCTACATATATCTAGATAGAACTTAAGAGTTTCTAAAGCTACAGGAGAAAGAGAGGTGCACACAACATTCTCTGCAAGGAACAAAGAAGAATGAGTCTATATTGGACTAAATATCTCAAGTAAAACACCAATATAGATATATGGAGAAGATAAACACTTGCTATGAATCTGATTTTGAAATACAGGAAAGAAGTGTACTTCTAAAAACAAGCATAATTGATTTTTTTTTTTCCTACACTATTGGCTATCACAAAAGAATTCAAGGTACACTTTTGTTTCAGTGAACTATAGATTGTGCCATAGAACCCAAAAAAATAGAACCTTTTGTAAACTTCTGGAAAATGGATAAGAATTATAGAAATTAAGTTTTCTTAAAATATGTATTTAAACTGATAAGTCATACTATCATACCAAAGTTTTTCATTTATTTCAGACTATTAACTTTTGGGGTAGATGCGGAATAGATGCATGAAATCTTGGAGAAGAAGAGTAAAACTACACTGCCATATAGTCTCTCTTGAGCTGGTCTTACAAAAAAAAAATCTTTTAATTGTTTTTAATTTTTAATTTTACTTAGATCTGAAAATTATTCTGACTACATGCATAGTTCTTCATTCTTTTTTACTGTGAAAATACAAGATTTCCATAAAAAGAATAACATGAATTCTACATTTATCTTTCTATTTCAATGAGAGGTGACAACAAGGTGGGTACTGACTTGACTAAATACAGTTTTCCGCTGCCATATGTGCTTGTCCAAAGATAGCCTATCTGTTTTGTTCTTTCCTGACATAGAGAAAAGTGCAAACCCCATTTTTTTCAGCCCTGATGAGATGTTTTTGGGTATCCTGAGGCACATCAGTTTTTCTGCTGCTTGTGTTCAGCCAGCTGGCTCAAGTCTTACTGTTATATAGATAGTGACTTTAAGAAGTTACTGCAAGATATAGGAAAAAAAACCTAGGGAAGTGGTTTTTTTTTTTTTTGAAACTTTTCTTCATCTTACATTTTGTGACACAATATAATGTACTACCTCTTTGAAAAGATAGAGGGAGGAAGACCTTTGCAAAGTGTTTTGTGAGGATGATGAAATAGTATGGTTGTGTTTACTTATATGGAATATTACACGATCAGACTCAAATAAAACTAAATGATAAAGTTAGGTACAAGTGTTTCCAGTAAAAAAACATGCAAGTACCTTTTTTCAGAACTAGTTATATATCTGCAAAAAAACATTCATCACTCATTAGTGTGAAGGTTGAGTGGGGATGGTGATAGTCACAGTCAAGGACTACAGTCTGTGAAAAGCAAAGGATTTTAAAAAGGGAACTCTGAATACTTAGCACTGTCTTACTCATGTTTACCTCTATTATTCAGAGTTGTGCTTTCAGTGTTTTAAGATAACATCCTTCCTACAACTGAGTTATATCAGTGAGGAAATAATGTGAAGGGGAAAATTCTCCTTCATAAAAACATCAGGGAATATTTAATTTTGATGAACTTTTTGGTTTGTTTCATTGTGATAGTGTTTAATTTTTGGGAGATGTGGTGGTAAAACTTGTGATATACAGAAAAAGAATCAAAAAAGGAGCAGAAATGGGAGTGACAGCTTAGGAAAGAGTGTTCTGAAACTAGTATTTTTCATGCATGTTAATAATAGAGAGTATAAAATGCCAGTGGAAAAGTAAAGGTGCTATGGAAGCTCTGAGTTGCACAGGATCTATGTAAATAAATACTTATGATGCACGATTTATAAAATATTGTAACAGTCTTGAAAATAGTATATCATTCCTCCTTCTTCCCCTGATGAAATAGAATGCTTAATTTGCAATGAATCAGCCTTAGGTCAAGTAGTGAATGTTCCATTTACATTAAAAATGTTTAAGAAAAAGATCAACACAAGAGATAAAGAAAATACAGGAGAGGGGAGGTGAAAACAACAAACTGAATCACTATTTGTGATAAGATATGTATGTCATTGAAACTTAATTCCTGCAGAGAAAAAACGGGGAAACAAGGATATAAATAAATAAAAACAAGAGAATGCCAATGTTGAAGAAATAAAGAGTGTGAATTGAAAAGCTTCTTTCCTAGATAATTTCCAAAAGGTAGGGAAATTACTAGATAGATTGTCAATATCCTGTTTGTTTATAATTTTATATTTTCCCCAGTTTGTTTCTGTTTTATAATCAATAACTCAATTTTTGATATGAAGAAAAAAAATCTAAATTTTCAGCTGGAGGTCACACTAAAATATAAAACAAGCTAAACTGACAGGTTTTGGGCCATCACTTTTTCCTTAAGTATTAGAGTTAAACAAGTTCATGCAGGTTAACTTTTCAGGAAACCTGTGTCTTATGACAAATTTATGTGACACAGTTTCTGTGTTTGGGAGCTGATATAACACTGTGGATCCGCAGATGGGCTTTTATCAACTGTGAGGCCATGAGACAATAGAAGATTAAGGTGTTAATACTTTCCAAGGTAACAACAGGTTGCAAAATATTTATTTCTGGAGGCTATTGATAAATTGAGCTTTTTCTCTCTTGAAAACCAATGGTGGTTGTCAACACATCAAAAAAAAAAAAAAGTTTCCTAATGTACTGTTGTACAATTGCATAGCATGATATGAAAGAAAAGAACACCACAGCCCCCAAATTACTATACAGGTATTGTTAATTTGACTATATTTGACCTTAAGGCAAAAAGTGATGAAAAAAACTCTAGTAGTGTGCATGCAGTGAACAGTAAGTTTTTCTTTAAAAATATTTTTTTTTTATTTTTCTTAATATTCAAGATTTATTCAAGGATCACTTCCTCCAAACTCAGGAGTAATGAAGCCCAAAAAGGAGGAAGTCAGTCAAAAAACACCAGGACAATTGCATGGATGGACAAGGAGTTACTGGACAAACCCAAGCACAAAAGGAAGCCTAAAGAGGGTAGAAGCAGGGGCAGGTGACCCAGAAGTAATACAGAGATTTTCTCTGAGCAGCCAACTACCAGGTTTGGAAAGCTAAAGCCCTGATGGATTTAAGTAAGGCCGGCGATGTCAAAGACAACAAGAAAATCTTCTATAGGTATGTCACTGATAAAAGGATGACAAGGGAAAATATGGGGCCTATTAGAAAGGAAATAGGAGATCTGGTTACCTGGGACATGGAGAAAGCTGAAGTACTTAATGACTTTTTTTGCCTCAGTCCTCACCAGCAAGAGCACCGGCCACACTGTTCAAGTCAGAAGGTAAAGGAAGGGACTGGGAGATTGAAGAATTGCCCACTGTAGATGAGCTTTGAGAACATCTAAGAAACCTGAAGGTGCACAAGTCGTGGGACCTGATGAGATGCATCCAAAGGTCCTAAGAGAACTGGTGGAGGAAGTGGGTGAGCCAATATCCATCATATTTGAGAAGCCGTGGCAGTCTTGTGAAGTACCACTAACTGGAAAAAGGGGAAACATAATCCCTACTTTTAAAAAGAGAAAAAAAGAAGAGCCAGGCAACTATAGGTCAGTACCTCTCAACCTAGTGACTGGCAAGATCATGGAGCAGGTCCTCCTGGAAATTATGCTGAGGCACATGGGCAATCACTAGTCATAGTGACAGCCAACACGGCTCCATGAAAGGCAAATCATGCTTTACAAATTTGGTGGCCTTCTTAAAAGGGGTTGTGACAGTGGTAGATAAGGGAAGAGCAGTTGACACCATTCATCTGGATTTGTGCAAAGCATTTGACACTGTCCTTGTGTGCAAACTGGATAGGCATGGATTCAACATATGAACCACTCAGTGGATAAAGAATCAGCTGGATGGTCTCACTCAGAGTTATGGTCAATGTCTTGATGTCCAAGTGGAGACCAGTGATAAGTGGCTTTATTCAGGAGTCAACATTGGGACCAGAACTGTTTGACACCTTTGTCAGTACGTGAACAGTGGGATTGAGGTTTCGTTTTCCAACATCAGTGTAGAAGTCGAGACTCAGAGAATTGACTTTTTTCAGTCTTAAGGAGAGAAAGCTAAGGGAACGTCTTCTCACTCTCTTCAAACACATAACCAAATTTTCTTGGAGGTGCAGTGACAGGAAAAGATGCAGAAGTACAAGTTGCAAAAAGGAAAATTTCCACTACAGCTAAAGAAAAAGAAATCACAGTGACAGTGATCAAACACTAGAACAGATGACCAAGTAAAACTGTGGAATCTCCATGCCTGGAGATATTTAAATCTTGACTGACCTGAGCAACTCGGTGTAAGTCCTTCTTTATATAGGAGTTTAGACTAGATGATCTCCAGAGTTTCTTACAAACTTAAAATTGTGACTCTATCCTGAAATTATATCTAAAACTACTTTTTCAGGCTATATGAGATAAATGAGAAATATAAAATCCTTCTTACCGTGTTGCTATTATACATTTGGAAGAACTTAAACACAGTCCTTTCAAAGCAGAAGTTTTTGGTTTGTATCTTAGAACTTTGATAATTAGATGAATTTGGACTGAAAAATTGAACCGTGTAATTCATAGTAAACAATTTTAAATTCTGGTAGTGCTAAGGACCAAAAGAATTTTGTTAACTTCTAGATTAGTGCATCTATATGGATCAGAGAAATAATAATCATAGTACCTCATTATGTCAGGTATTTATTGGTTTGGGTGCATTTTGAGCTAAGATAAATCTCTTTAATACGTCTAGAAACATTCTCCAACAGATTTGACAAAGTATCTGTGTTTCTATAAGAGGAGAATAAAAAGAATAAGTACCAGCAACACCTGAAAAGAGATATTTGTGGATATAATTTATTGTAAAATCATATAACCATAGAAATATCTAGTCTGGAATAGACTTCCAGAATTCAGTTGTTCCAGAACTCTGTTGAATGCAGGGCCTTAAGTTAGATTTCCAGGGCCCTGTTTCAGCACCTTGTCAGGCTGAATCTTGAGCATTTCTGGAAAGAGAGGTTCCATCATTTCTCCAAGCAACATATGGCACTACAAAGCATTTATTATATTCACACAGAATTTCCCTTAATGTAACTTGTGCCCATGGATTTTCATCCTCTCACTGTAAATCCTGTGAAGATATTCATCCATCTTCTCTGTAACTGTGTTTTATTTAATGAGTGTGATTGGAATATGATTCCCCTCCATCTATGCTAGACCAGGCTTCAGTGCTCAAGGTGGAACAGACCCAGTTCATTCACCTTTTTCTTCATATCTTCCCAAGCTATCTCATCATCTTGACAGTCATGCAGGGATATATCAATGTCTCTCTTAAACTAGAAGGATCAGTTTACTTTTCCATGTGTGGCATACCACATGTTGAGCAGTGTGGAATAATCATATCCCACAACATGCTGGTACAATTTTTCAGATTGGCACCTGGAAGCTATTGCCCTTCGTTGCTGCCAAGACACACTTTTGGGTCATATTGAGCCACAGGAATCCCAGGACCTTTTAATCAGATTTGCTTGTCAGCTATCAGTCCCTAGCCTTTAGATGGAGAGATTATAATTATTCTGTCCCAAGTGTGGGATTTCACATTTAAATTTTGTTAATTCTTATGGAGTTCTTGCTGGTCTGTCTTTCAGCCTGCAGAGATCACATTGAGTGTGACTCATCTGTCCAGACTCATGTACTTCTCTTCCCAGTTTGATGCCATGCACAAGCTTTGTGTATATTCACTTTTCCACCAATTTTACTATTCCTCTGTCCAGTCCATATTTTAGCAGCTCATTAGCAAGGAAACTGTGTGGTTGACCAGAAAAAATGCCTAACTAAAACCAAGGCAGTTCATATTCCCAGCTCTCACCTCATCCACACAGCTAGTTGTTTTACCATAGAATGCAATTATGTAGAGATAAAAAAATATTTATTTATTTTAATCAGGTATTAGTATCATGAATTTTAATCATTCAATGATGATCTGAATTATCTGACTTAATTACCTGATTATGCTATGTTTAAGTATTTCTATGACCTTTTCATATCCAATTTTCATACCTAAAATTAATTAAATACTTCTATCATAAGGTAACCTTTTACAATGTGAGATCACTTGCTTTATATAATTTGTCTAGTTAATTTAAAACTGAGATTTTAAATTTAGATCACAGAATACTTGTCAATAAAGCTGTATTTTTTTTTTTTTTTTTTACTTTACACATCCTAAATGCTAAATATAAAGTAGAAATATCTCATACATTGAAAATCATATATCTTATTATGGTGGATATACTTGTTCTGGTGTTTCCATGTTCTCGAAGGCTTGAATATATAGTTAAAATATTTTATCTAAATGATAAATTTTTCAAAACTTGCATACATGTGCACACCACCTGAGCTAGCCTTGTATATTCAGTTTTATAAATTGAATTTAATTTGCAACTACCAATCATTTTAACTCCAACTTTTTTCCCTTTGATTCTATTGAATATTTTCTTGTGGAAAGATCTTGTTCGGGTTACAGTGAAAATCATGAAATACCTTGTAGTGAAAACAGCTTGTACTGAAACGATAGTGAAAAATGATAGAGTTAGGAATAGCATGAACTAAGCAGCATCACTAAAATTCCTCAGGGTTCCTCTTTTAGTCCTTGAGCTAACATATTAGTTAAGCATGTGTTTAACTTTTGCTCAATGCTTAAGTAAAATATACAAAATGTAAAATAGATAAAGGATCTTTTTTCTTTCAAAATCCTGTTCTGAATTTGTATTCATTTTATTATGATTGGTAAAAGACTAAGTGGATGGAAGTGTGTATTTTGTCAGAGGCATGTATTTACTTTTCCAGGTGAACAGGGTTAAGGAACGTGTCACACAATTTTCACTAATCATCTCTTCAAAAAGGTATGTTAAGAGGTGTTAAGTACATCACAAACCTCTACACTACTTGACCTCAACTGAATATGATTTAGAAATTTGCAAGGAAATTTTTTATCTGTTTCTACAGGAATTGAATATTAAATTATAACTTTAAAATATCTACTACAGAATAATTTGCCTAAGACTTCCCTAAAATCTGAATCCAGTAGGGTTAGGTCTGCTAGGCGTATGCAGTAAATATAATCATTTACTGGATTCTCTGGAAAATGATAGTTTCTTCTATGTTGAATTCTGAAAGCAAGTTTATTAGTTTGATTAATATTATGAGGCTGGGTTGTTTTAGTCTGAATATTTAAAGAATTCTTTATAAAATTGTTTTGTAATATCATGAGACTATGAAGATTAGGAAAAGAGGGAATGTGATATTTCATTTTATTGTGCCATATTCCTTCTGATCATCCCCGAACAGTTCAATAAAGGCTGGAAAGTTGTCCTAATCATTTTGTCATTTTTGTGACTTAGGAAGACAAGCACAGACCTATGAAATACTGTGTTCAGTGTACAGAAACCTCAAAAAGTAAAGAGCTCAAGAACATGATCTTTTATTGTTGCTAATAGATACAAAATGTCTGTTTTATGTAAACTATTATATTTATTAGGTATCATCCCTATTTCCTCTTTCTTCCTTGAACAAGTTCTGATTCCTTCCTTTTAAATTTTTTTTATGTGTTTGAAGACAATTGTATCAGTCACCTTTAAACTCAACAGACCCACATCTTCCAGTGACTTCTGATGGCAGTGTTTTCTAGGCTCACCGTTAGTCATTTTCATTGCTTGTCTCTTGACCTCCAACAAATTTCTTTCCCAAAGTCCTGTGCTCAAAGCAGGCAAAGTGCTTCAGGTGAGGGACTATTTCTATCAGTAAATTAATAACTACTCCCTGTGTCTTAGTTTATACAGCTTTATTTTTTCAATTGCAAAGAAAAACTGCTTTGAGAATGGTTAAGTCCTCTTTAAATTGTTATGCACCATACTTTGCAGCTTTGCAAACCTTCTATTTATCCAGTCATTCTCATCTTGTATTTTTTCAAGGAATCTGCTTATGTGTGTTTGAGACCTCATCCTTATAGAATAATCTCACTTTTTTCAGAAACCTTTCAAAATATTAAATTTAATTTGAAGTGCTAAGTTTATGTTATGATGTGCCTTTAGTCCTACTCTGCTTAAGATCAAAATTTAAAGTGAAAATGTATGTCATTAATTGAACAGCAAACTAGTGTTGATTTTAAAGCAGCTTTCTGTTGAATTGAAATGATCTTACAGTATCTTAAAAAAGATCCAACATATTACCTCTTGTGTGTCAGTGGACAGCAAGTGTTGTCAATCAATAAAAAAACAGGGAAAGTATATGATGGTGTTTTCTCCAAGAACTCTTCTCTAACATTCATTCAGCTCTGATTTAGAGATTTCCTGTTACATTCTTTTGGTCTATCATGTCAAGTTTAATGAAAATAAAAAGATTCTTATACATTACATTGCAAATATTGGAAGAATTCTTTCATTTTCTGTGTTGATATTCACCAATATTAAAAAAATGTAGTGTTTCTGAGACACTCCACAAATTTCTGAGAACTGCTTGCCAACATTTATTCTTAGAAATAGTTTGAATGGATTCCAGATTTCTCATGTTCTTAAAGAGTATTACAGACTCTGTGTGAACATCAAAGACATCTGTGAAAAACTGATAATAAATGCCCATCTTTTATGTAGTGTAATTACTGAAAAGCATCATTATATTTTTCAAGCTGTCTCCTGATTACAGTCACATATTTTTGTTTTTCTCTTATGAGACTTGAATTGAAAAAAAACAAACCCTGTAAATAATTGAAATACATCATTATTTTAAGGCAGTTTAAATTCTCTCATTAGCTTAGACATATTGGTCATAGTTCATATCAGACTGGTTTTGAGGATATTTTCCATTTCTTTGTTATGCCTTTTAGAGATCAGCAGTGTAAGGCAGAATTCAGCATCAGGCAACTTTTCAAAATTAGAATTTAAACTGATTGTTAATGGGAAGAAAAATTCCCATACCATTCTGGAAAAATTGTTGCCTTGGCTGAAGCATTAACTGAAATGAAGGATAATCTCTGACCATCAGACCATCACACCTTGAAAACAAAGGCAGAATGAAGATTGCACTACCATCATTTTCTTTCATAAGTAACAGATAAATATAAGAACAAAACTCTTTAAATGAAGTTCTTGGTTCAGTACAAGAAAGGGGACATGAATCATTGCATGCTACTTTTCTTTCTTTTTTTTTTTTTCTTTCTTTTTTTTTTTTTAATTTTTTTTTTTTTTTTTTGTGGGGGCTTTAAAAAANNNNTTTTTTTCTTTCTTTTTTTTTTTTTAAATTTTATTTTATACTGATGTGAGGAGCCTTAAAGAAGGCCTGGTTATAAGGGAAAAATACTGAAAAAAAAATGATTGCTGAAATACTGACAGTGAAAATGCCTGCCAGACTGGAACTGTTAGCCTGGGTACTGGGTCTAAGAAGTAGAAGCATCCTCTATGAGTGCAGCTGGCATCTCTCAAGTACATTTGGGTACCTAGAAGCATCCTAGCTACATCCTGAGATACCACCAATAAACCAAAACCCAGAGATTTGCAACAGTGACTTATAGAAAAGATGAAAAATAGTTAGGGAAAAGGGGAGAACAGTATGAGAAAGTAAGAATCAGTAAATGCAATTGGCTGTTCTAACACACGAACAGGAAAACAGTCTGGAAAAATAAAAGATTCATTCCATAGAACAGAAAATACCATCATCTATTGGGTTCCAAGTGAAAAAACATAAATTGCCAGCATCTATTTGCTGCTTGAAGTGGTAGTGTCCTGTGACCCTTTGCGCCTCTACAATAAAATAATGATTTATTTTTCATCAAAAGTGGATCTTCTTCTGAGAACTCTCTGTGCTGCATATACATTTCCCTTTCCTCAAAAGTCTGTGTGAAGTTTTTGCAAGATCTTGAGCCCACACTGGGGACACCCAGCTGACTCCAAACTGATGTAGATTGGTTCCCCTCTGGCACTTCCCCTGGGGTTGGTTCACTTAGTTCTCCCACTTCTGGGAGAAGTGATAGTTTCTTCTATCAGAAGAAACTATCATATTTGCTGTTATATTATTGATAAGTCGCTTTAGTACTGATAAATTTGTAGTAACCTGTAATTTTATAAATTGTTCTTGCTGTGATTATGTTTTTCTGCTATTATTAATTGCTGCAATACTGTTGATTGCTGCTGTTATTGATTACTGCCACACTATTTATTGCTGATAATAAAATAGCTGAATATATGTGTCTATATTTGCTTTATTAATAATATATGTACTTGCCAGTGGTGATTTTGTTTTTCAATTTCTTATAATGTCTAATCAAGTAGGAAAATTCAGACAATAAAACTTCTGTGTGCTTGTGTTTTCTGGATTCCTGTGAACCCACAGCTGTGATGTTTATCACTAGCAGGCTGGGTAACCCTTTTGGTTGTGACACATGTAAACAAAATTTATTTCTGTATCTAGAAAAATAGAAGAACAAGAAACTGATTTTTGTCAGGCTTGAATTCTGTCAGGAACAAGAAATAGAGCTTTAAAGACATAAGTGGCTGCTCATGGTCTTGTCTTTGAGTAGAGATTTAATTTTCTCTTATGATTTGGTTACACCTTGTGCTGGGTTTGGTTGAGGTATAGTTAATTGTCTTCACAGTGACTGTTATGGGGCTGTGTTTTGGTTTTGTGCTAAACACAGGGTTGTTAATATAGTGATGTTTTGCTACTGATGAGCAGGGTTTACACAGAGCCATGGCTTTTTCTGCTTTCAGTACTGCCACACCCAAGTAACAGTTTGGAGTGATGGTGTTTGTCTTCTCAATCACCACTACCATGATGGCGCCCTCCTCTCCTGAAGATGGCCAAACACCTGCCTGCCCGTGGGAAATGGTGAATTAATTCTTTGGTTTTGTTTTGCTTGTGTGCAGGACTTTTACTTTCCCTATAAAACTAATTTTATCTAGATCAATGAATTTTCCAGATGTCACGTTTCTGTTTTTCTCTCTGACCCCACTGGTGGGAGAGTGAGCGAGTGGCTGTGTGGCGCTTGGTTGATGGCTGGAGTTAAACCACAATGGTCATTTTTGGCACCTAACCTGGGGCTCAAAGTGTTTAAGATAAAGACAGATCTGACTGGGATGTACTCAATTGAATTTGACTGTACTAGATTTAATTATCTGTTAGTACTGCTTAGCTGGTAATCAGCAGGCTTCTTTGCTTGCCATGGGGCTCACTTTCCTGGCTGTGTATTAGAGTCTACTGCTTGTTAGTGGCTGCTTTTTGCTTTCACTGCTTGCTGTAGTGCTGTACTGCTTATCACCTTACTGATTTGTGCCTGAGAACGTTTTGATAACAGCCATTGGCAATGTGCCTGGGCTGGCAGGTGCCCAGGGTACTGCTGTTGTTTCTCTGCTGCTGTACTGGACAGAAGCTGGAACTTTAGAACTGGAGCTGAAAAGACTGTGATGTGTGAAAGCATCCCATGCCAGAGCAAGTGGGTGCCTGAAGAAGGATGAGACCCTGTGAGATCCATGTGATAGAGGTAGGTTTGCTGGCAGGACTCGTGACCTCATAGAGCACCCGCACCAGAGAGGCCTGTGAAGAACTGCAGCCCATGAGAAGGACCCATGTTGAACAAGTTCAAGGAGGACAATCTCCCGTGGATGGCATCCCAGTGCTGGAGCAGGGGAAGCAAAGATTCACTTGCAGCCTTTGGTGAAGACCATGGTGATGCAGCTGGGCCCCTGCAGTCCATGGAGGACAATGATGGGAACTATACTAGTGGGGAACCATACTGTAAGAGGCACCCCTTGCTGCAGTCAGGCTGGGGTCAAAGGGAGGGGTTCATTGCAATGTTAAACCCTAATACCAGGACCTAAAGGTCTAGCAGTGGAGATTTTGATAGATTTGTCTTTAAATTGTTGTAAGCCTTGATCTGAGTTGTATATTACAGGAATTACTAGAACAGGAACCACTCAAACAAACACAGGAGAAGTCTTACAAGCAGCAGTTTCAGTGCATCAGTGACTTGACCTGAGCTGGCTTTGATGTCCAGTAACTCCACACCACACGCCCCCTCTCTTGTCCCAAGTGACCACTGTAAGAATGGAGACCAAAGTCGTGGACTAAACAAATTCAACAGGGAAACAATATCAGAGTATTATATTAAAGAAGAGAAAAAGAGGTGGTGGGTAATGACATTGTACTGAATACTGTGGGACCTGAACATGATGTAAAGGGTATGGAATAAGGGGTGGAATGTACTGGTTTTTGCTGGAATAGAGTTAACTTTCTTCCCAGTGATTAGTATGGGGCTGTGTTTTGGACTCGGGCTGAACACAGGGCTGATAACATAGAGATGTTTTTGTAATTGCTGAGGAGGGCTTACAGAGACCCAAGGCCTTTTCTGCTTTTTGTACTGCCACGCTGGTAAGAGAGTTGGGGGTGCATGTGAGGTTGGGAGTAGACACAAGTGGGACAGGTGACCCAAACAGATCAAAGGGATATTCCAGACCATCTGACATCATGCTCAGTATATAAAGTGGGAGGAAGAACGCCACTGAACAAACATGCATAATTGTGCATGGCATTGAAAACAACATGAGAGCAGTACAGATCTCTTAGTGAATTTAACTAATTCATACACTAAATTCAATACTAAATAACCCTAATAAAAGTTAAATTTTAATAGAAATTAGTACTAGCAAGCACTCACTTAACTGAAAAGAACTAAAATATTTTTATTAGGCTTAGAACATAGCAGTGAAGTGAATTAATATCTAAAGCTGAAGCAGGCAAGAGGTGTATTACTTACATCTGAAGATGTTTGACAGACAAGACTCTGAATGATCCTGGTGCAAAACTTGTGGTTATGGCAGAAAAACTGTTCAATAAAATCAGGAACCAAATAAGGTTCCTGTCCTCACATTGTCTCATTCTTTAGAGGTTGTGTGCATGAACTGTACTGAGAAGAGCGCAGAAGCTCTGGGAACACATTTGTACTGAGATGGATGCTGTCAGTCAAGTGTATGCCACAGATAATGAAAAAGAGAAATTACTGTTTGGGAATGATTTGTTATTGAAGTTCTGTCCACTTCTCAGCTTAATCCATAAAACTATTTGACTCTAGGGAAGGAACAATATCCCATGTAGTAGGCTGATAAGAGAGAGAGAGTAGAAAATACTGTTATTTGCTGCCATGGGAAGATCAGCAGCTCCTGCTCTCTCTTTTTGGCACTGTAACTGCTAAGAGAGGCTCTATCTCTGCCTATCATGCCTGTCATTTAACATGGAACTATCATTTCCTAACTCACTACTTATATACTATATCCCTACTTATAAGCTCAGCTCTTTGGAGCAAAGAAATTCATTAACAATGTATTTTCGGTTTATGTGGCAAGGTTTTTTTAGTGTGTGTGTGTGTGTGTGTGTGTGCATGAAGGGGGAATGTGCAGATGTGGCTACTACGAGAAGACACCAGAAGCTGTCCCCATGTCAGACACAGCCAGTTCCAGCCATCTCCAAGACGAATCTGCCTCTTGCAGAAGCTAAGCCCATTAGTGATGTTGGTAGTGCTTCTGTGATAATTTATTTGAGAAAAGGGAAAAGTATCCACTGCACAATAGCAATTGTGAGAGAGGACTGGTAACGTGAGAGAAACAGTCTTGTAGACCAAGGTCAGTGGAGAAGGAGGGAAAGGAGGTGATCCAGGTGTCAGAGCAGAGATTTCCCCACAGTCTCTAGGGAATACCATGGTGACACAAATTGACCCCTGCAGCCCATGGAGGACCACACTGGAACAGATATTCACCTCTTCACACTGAAATTTCAGGAGAAACCATATTCTTATCAACAAAAAAAATGTTTGTTTTATCTACTGCAATTAAATTAACAACAAGATCAAAAAGTTCTCAAGAATGTGCTGTTGACATTGCAACACATCACAGACATACAGACACTGCCAGGATAGTAATTCTGACAGGTTGAACAATCACTTTTCTTTTGTGGCAGATCTACGAAATTTCAGGATGAGTTGCCATTGTGCATCATCTAAATAAATTAACTGTACATATATCTATTAAACTCACTACATATGTATAGTGTAAAGCCACTACAAATATTTCAGGAGTGTAGGATACACTCTATTTATATAGATTCATTGGATTCCATAGAGGAATTAAGCCCAGACTATAATTATTTTCTTTTTAAATATCGTCTCTGTCTGTGCAGTAGGTCTGAAGCTGTTGGTACATCTCTGCTCTGCCAGCGTTTTTGTATTACAAAACAAATTAGTTCAATATAAAAAGTACAGAAGATAAGCACACAAATCCTGCTGATTATGACTAACAGGATTTGTCTGATTTCCTCCTAACATCCACCTTAAAATTTTAGTTCTAAGATTCTTTCTTTCTATCTGTGGTTACACTGATTGACATTAATACCTAAAATGTCTTTAAACATGATTGTTATGCAGACAACATACAGATTTATTGCTACTTGAGGCTGATAATTCCTTGACAAATCCTGTTTCTGCACTTTGAGAGTATTTGATGGTGATTCAGCAGTGGATATAGTCCAGCAAACTGTCTCTTCACATTTTTTAGACGAAGTTATAATAATATTTCCATCTGCCTCTGAAAACTGTATGGTGAGTTCTGTCTTTGCCTAAAATTTAAATAATTACCATGCAACATCAATTCTTGCAAGAATTATGGTTTAGCACCTGAATCCATTTTGGGTTTTTTTTAACAGTGAGAAAGTATCAGTTACCCAGAACTATTGTGCCAACAAGTCTCTAACAAAAGGTCACAGACTTCAGAACTGAGGTGTTACAACCAGTGTTATTAATCTATTTTGTCTCTTTTACAAAGAGTCCGTATAGTGAATATGAGTAGCAAAGATAACCTTTCTATTCTTAGAGATCATCTATTTCAAAATGGTCAATGCTCTTACTCTGTAAGATTAAATATAACCTTGTATCTGTATTTCTTCTTCTCTATTCTTTCCCTCAAGTATTTTCCTGTTATTACGGACTTCACATAATGACAGCTGATAATTTTTCCTTAATATTTTTAAAACAAGCTAAGTAGAATGAGCAATATACGTTAAGTCATTGAATACAAGCATACAAAGTTTTTAAAGTAGCGATAATTTGTTATTATAAGTAAATTTTTAATTAGTCATTTAACTGACGTTTGAAAGCAATTCACAAACTGAGTTTGAATACTATTATAGAAAATTCTTCCCTAACCAAGGGGCATAGTAGCTAGAGGAGAAAGCTATATCTTTCAATTTGAGAGGGAAGCTTCCTGCATTTTATAAAGTGATCAGTTAATTTAGGTTTAATCCAGAAATACATTCAGCCATGATGATTCAGTGAGACACATCACTTTAGTCAAATATTCAGACTTGTTTTAGGAACAGTTTTGAGTTAATTCAAATATGACATTTGCTTAAGTGAGATTAGAAGAGATCTGACCAGAACGCAGTGAAAAATTTAAAAGAATATTAGTCATGATGATGATATCCCATATGGTCTAGGTGGGATTGCAAAGCTTTGATATGATCTAAACAAAAGTTGGTAGTAGAAGTAAAGACTATGTTGTCTTTGTCATTTAATTAAGATATATTAAAACAGAAGAAGTGACAAAGTGCATTTTGAGGGAATAACAAAGATCTCATTTTTTAATTAGAAAATATACTTTAATGTATCTAAAGATGAATGGCAATGTAATGTCTTCAGTATCTTGAAAGCTAAAGGAAAAGCTTTCTCAAAAATAAATGAATCAATGAACACTGGTTTTAAATAACACCATAAATTCTAAACAAAATGATGTCATTGAAAATGTGCTAAAGGTGAAGGCTGGTGAAAATTTAGTGTGAATTATCTGGGATTTTTGTGGGGATCTAGATTTCTATTTGCAGGTTTTAAATATGTTGATTTGTAATAATTTTAACAAAATATTAACATAGATAAGATATAAATATAATGATTTTAACACATTTATTACATTATTAAATATATTGAATGAATAAAAATATAGATATACTATATATTCATGAGGAAACCTATCTACACCTACAAAACCACAAAATAAATGCAAATATTGACTTTTAGTCTTCATGGAGCTGTTTCAAATATCTTCAGGAAAGAAAAAACAAACCTGGTCTGGGGATATTTCTATTATAATTTAATCAAATAAACTTTTGCAATGTTACTCATATTTCTATTATAATTTAATCAAATAAACTTTTGTAATGTTACTCAATTATTTGAGGTTACAGAAAATGAGATACATTAGGTTTGTCTAGAAGAATTATGTTTGTATGTTTACTTTAGAGTGGTTTTGAGATTGATATCTCACCAAATATTCTAACAAAAATTCAAGAACAGTGCTGAAATTATAAACCTTTTATTTCCTTAATCATTAAAAACAAAGGGTTTTATTCCATTCTGTTACAACAAATATAGGTAAAATTGAAGTGCTAAAAAAAGTTAAAACCACCATTTGAACTTTTTTCTCCTCTTAGGAAATATCTGTAAGTTATATGCTCTATCATTATCAGCATTTCCAAAATATCTGTATATCAAAAAAAAAAAACACTTCTTAGCATTCTTAGCTATATCTTTTCAGGGAGAAGTGCAAAGTGAGACCTTGAATTTAACTATTTTAACCTGCAATTCTTTTACAGATCCATTTCCCTGTAGGATCAATAGGCTGATCTGATAGACATGCACACTCAATATATTCTAGCAAGGGTTGCACTTTTCACTGGATGCTACAGGAGATGCTTCTGTTTTAAACAAGGTCCAAAAGGAGAGGCTGAACTGTCATATTAGCGCCAGTATTTACTGCAGATTTTATAGTTTAGACAGATTTGTCGAAGGAAAGATTCAAAAAGAGACTCCTAGTGATAGGAAGCTGCTCCTCCAAGGTTAGGTAGCAAAGTACTCGTGTGGGTGTTCCACGTAAAAAGACATCTTTCCTCCAGATATTTTACAAAACCACAACACTCCTTACTTCTGTGCAAAGTGTAATGCTACATCTTTATAGTCATTTGAAACTATAGTTTACATACATGTAAATGAATTAGAATTCATTAGTAAAATCATTAGTAAATCCTATTGTCAATTTCTATTTAGTTGATCTTTTCTAAAAAAATAAATTTAACTTTTTTTTTTTAATGTGTTTTATCAATAACAATAAATTTTAAAGTCAAAAACCCTGATGGAAAAACATCACATTCTTCTTTACAGCTGGTTTCTAATGCATTTCTGAAGATTTTTTTTAATGTGTTCATTATAAAAGACGTATAAAAGTTTATTGTCATGTTTCTGGCCGGCTATCTGTGGAAAGATGTCTGAGGGTAAAATTAGGGGAAGCTGAGAGGTTGTATTCACATCCTAACACAAGTATGGTGATTATAGTGTAAAGAATAGTTGTTGTTCCCTGGCTGGAATACAACTGACATGCTTGAGACTTATTCCATGATGATTTCCCACACCCACAATCTGCAAATGTAAGCAGCTGCTAGAGGGGATGGAACAGAGGGTGGAGGGGAGTGGAGACACTGCAGCCGAGTTCAGCTGAAATCCTTGCAGGGAGGGGAACTCTATGGTTCTTTGCAGCTGATAAAGTGCATAGCACCTGTCAGACAGAGGAGAGAGGAGAAGATGTCCTGCTGCTGAGCCAACAACTGTGGTGAAATTGTTCTCCTTGGATGAAGTTGGTCATTATAATCTAATTCTAATATTAATACACACCTCCATCCCTAAGTTATCTGCCTACAATATACAACCATACCTCCCTGACTGTGCACTGGGATGTTTTCTTTTTCTAATATAATTGTCATTGTCTTGAAATTATTTAGGTTTTTAAAATTTGTATTATTAGATTTACAGACTTGCTACATCTTAGATAATAAAGGCAAATATGAAATCTATACCATAAATTTTGTTGACAATGTGGATTTTAAGACTAAAAAAGCGTCACAGAAAATCTACTATCGTTGAAGCATAGCCTCCATGGTGCTAAGACTGAGACAGATATACTGTCTGGAGAGTAACACAGCTATTAAGGATCTTAGAACAGCACAGCTTTACAAATATATATGGTTCAAAATATTATTTGATTTATGATTATAATTTTCTGCCTTTTGCATGAAAGTACTCCGTGCCTTTAAATTACCATGTTTATATTTTCACAAGCTAGTATTTATCAGAAGTTTGCTAGTGAATTCTGTGCAGCTGCTTCAAAATAAGCTTAATTATGATTAGGTGTTGATCAGCATGGCTAATGCCAACCCAAAAGAAGTAGTTTGCAAAAACCTGAAATTGTAGGTATTTGGGTTCTGAAGGGCACAGAAAATCATCAGAAAATCACAGTGAAATCATCAGAAAAAAAACCCACAAAACAGCTCTTTAAAGGAAGAAACACTATTGTTTCAATTTTTTGCACTTTAATACAACACTGTCTTCTATTTGCCATTTTTTTCAAAGCAATATCATCAGCTTTCTTCACTTTTCTTCTTTTTTTTTAAACATTAATACAATAAAACGTATTTCAAATTTCTATAAAAATAGACTCCTCCATATACATATATTATTTTTTACTTTGAAGAAATATATTTTATAAACCAGAAGAAACATTTATTGTTAAAAAAAAGACAGTCCTAAGACTGTACTTAATAACTTTGCAAATATTCCTGTCAACCATTCTGCATGCCTAAAATACACTGTATGCAAATGATACTTAAAAATCCCATATATCTAACTCTGATGAAATCTGCTTTGAGCACGCTCTAAAGGAGCAGCAAAAATCATTGCTTAATATAACACCAGGATGGGTGTCAGAAATAGAACTACAAATAGCTTGAGGACAATTGGTTTCCTTTAAGTGTAGTATTTACCTGGTGGACACATGTTTGACACTGGTTGATTTCTCAAGCCTCAGCTTTACTGGGAGAGATATTTTTCACTAATGTCTTTACATACATACAATGCCTCAAACTTGCGTTGACATCTCTAAAACCTATGCTGTTGAAGCTTATGTTCTGTGCCAAGAAACTCTATCAGCCTCTGTTAATGCATGGTGCTTCTTAAAAGATCAACACTTAGAAAATTCAAGTGCTTAAATATATATATATTTTTGTATATATTCTATATTCTATACCCAGCTCAACAAAGTTGCTTCTCGTATTTCTTAAAATCTTTATAAAAAACCATCCTCTTTGGAGATAACGCTGCTGACCCTTAGGGTTAATGTTTCAAAGCTGTTATTATTTCAGGTCTATAACACTGTTGACCCTTAGGGTTAATGTTTCAAAGCTGTTATTATTTCAGGCCTTTGCATTTTTACTGCTTTCTCAGGATTGGTAGTTGCTGAGCTATCAGTCACTTTATGTGATACTAAACACTAGACTGGGGAAGAAAACATCCAGTAGAAACTGCTGTTCAGTTCTGAAAGATTAAAATTTAATACTGTCTTGGTATGAAGTTTGCTTAATCAAATGTCAGGAACACCTTAAATCTAACAATAAAGACCTTAATTCACCCAGGGGGTAAAATCAACAAGGAAGGTGAAAATTCCAAACAAGAAAAGAACCTTTAAGAATTGTATTTGTAGTGCCATCTGCTTTGAGTTAATTGCTCTCAACAGGCTACTCAGCTGCCATTTAGTCTCTGTATTACTTCTTAAAGAAGTAACAGATACATAGAAATATGTCATTAGCATTAACAAAATCCTGATATAGTGATAACACAGCCTGATTGATAGACTTGTGTGATTTAAACTTTCTTTTCTTCTTTATGAGTGGAATAGCAATTACAGCTACTAATTAGTAAACCTGATGTTTGTGCAATCTTGATGGGTAGATATATATAAATAAACATTGCAACATTTTTGGTAACTCGCAAGTGATGTGAGTTATACTGGTCTCTAAAACAGTTTTTTTTCATAGATTGTAGTGCTGCTCAAAATTTCCTGTGGCATAGAACTATACACTATAGGAAAGAGACACCTAAAATGTTGGGAAATAACAGTTTGCCCTTGTATCTAACAATTTGATCTTAGTGACATGAATGGAATGGGAACACCACCATTCGTATCAGCAGGATGTTTCAAACTCAGAACTGCAGTTTGAGTGCAGCAATCACTGTAATGGAGGTAATGGAGGGCAGTGGAGGGAAGGATCAGAGAAAGCTGAAGTGAAAAGAAGGGAGTTTTCAACCTTTCACCTCTACCTGTTTGTACGTGTATGCTCTTTGGAAAGACTTCATTGGTGTGATCTTAAGAAATAAAAAGCACAAGTAAATGTTTCTATTTATTAATAAGTTTTTTAAAAAATTAATATCAAAATAGTTAATCTCCCTACCAAGCAATTAAAATTCACTGAAAATGCACAGTTGCCTGTGAATCACAATAATCAGAATCTGATAATAGACTCATGTTTACATTACTTATTTTGCCTTTAAAATATCTCTAGACATCAGCCTCATTTAATAAAGTTCTGAGCTCTGATAATGTTGCATCTAATTATGTAACACTCCTTGTTTGTTTCTATTTAGTGTTTTGTTTCTATTTTTAAACCTTCAGCTACCAAATCTGATTTTTTAGAGAAAAACACCCCTGGTGTTTTCAGCAACAAAGGTAAACCTTAAGTTCCAGCACATTTAGCCAAGTTTAAATAAAAAATAAGGAGTTAATACAGTAAAGCAAGTGTTTCACTCAAATGAGATTATGAATTACTCATTTGATCCCTATATTATGAGAAATGGACATGGAACTTCATACAGAACATTGAGATTCTATTGATTTCTGTGGGATTAATTATCTCCTTAAAGTTAACCATACTTTAGTTTTTAACTTGATCAAGTTTATACAATAAATACCTAATAAGAATGATATAGATAATGTCTCTGGACAGTTTGCATTCATCCTTCCATCCATCTACCTACCTCAAGACATAATATAACTTCCACTAAAACTGTCTATATGCATTGTTCCTACAGTACTATGATATTAACAGATCGTATTAACATATTCTTACCACTGGTGCCACCTCTTATCATCTATTTTTGGTTTTTCTCATTCTTTCCAACACACCTTCATTCTGAAAGAAGGTTTCCATGAAATGTATTTGAAGCATATGCTTCAGAAGAGCAACGGAAGACACTGAGGAGTAAAATAAGTCTGACCAAAATTCAAACACAACTTTTAAGTTTTCAGTGTTTTTTTATTTTCTGATTTGTCTTTGTATATAGATTTGAAAGCCTACCTCTTCCTATAGGACAATTGTAAAAGATTAAAGTCTTCTGAACACTGACTCCACAATCTTATTTTCAATTATTTATCCTAGAAGAAAAGTATATGAAAGATCAAGATCTGTTCTAACACTACCATTTATCACATTTCAGGCAAACTCAAATACGAAATTGCTTAACTGCTTACTGTGAAGCAGAGCTATGTCTTTAAACAGGGTAGGTATCAGAGAAATTAAACCTTTGATATGCAATGTGAGCTTTTAAAAAGGTCACAGGTCTGATCTCTCAGCTTTTCACCTTCAAAATCTTTTTATAAGCAAAAGGAAACTCACCATATATATGAATCTAGGAACCGATTGGCAGTACTGTTAATGTTTTAACACTCCAGTGATACAAACCATGTAATTAATATATAAAAGCCTATTTAATGACAGATTTAAATCTGTTGTGCAATTCCTTTGCCCTTCTTGGCATCTAGCTCTTTTCCATGGGACAGTGCACATGCCTCGAATACCCCAGGGCATCCTCAAATTGACAGGCTCAGCTTCTGGAAGGATGAAAAGAGAAGTATAAAAGACATGACACCACCATCCTGAGGTATTTGGAAGGATGAGTACGAAATTTGGTGGGGTAAGGGAGAAGACTTTCACTTCTGTCCTGTGATTGCTTGGATTTATTTTATGCATTTCCTTACCCCAGGCAGCTGCTGTCTGGATGTTCCCAGCTGAGAGTGAGCAGGTTCCCACAGCCTCCCCAGGGGCTCTTGTTTTCTGGGCAATGGCTCCCTTCCCATGGGGGCACTGACACAGCTCAGGCTCAGGCAGGGGAGGCAACAATCGCTTGACCCAGAGGCAGGAGCTGAAACCAGCCCAGCCCAGCTCCAATAAAGCACGTGACCGACTGGGTCGGTGCAGAGCCTGGGACACTTTATGAATAAAGGAGAAAATCATAATTAATGGGCTGCTTTCTAAGGAACTGGCAGAAGCAGTAGTACATAAGGGAAACAGCAGACATGAAGAAGTACTTTACATAGGGGTAGAGACAACATGCCATTCTGGAGAGATATCATACCTCACAAATGTTCCAGGATTCTTTGAAAGAGCTATGCATGGAGATATAACACACATGGATTTAAAAAACCTTTCCAAAAGTCTTATCAGGGCGAACTAATCTGTAAGTGGATAAATGAAAATATTTTCTTGGATTACTAACTGGTTTAAGATTGCAAAAAGAAATGAAAAAGAGGGTCAGCTTTCAGAGTAAACCTAGGCTTACCCTAGGGTGAGGGTCTCAAATATGACATCAGTAAAGTACAGTCATACATGCCTAGAAATGGATTTAAATAGTGAGACAACAATTCTTTATGAAAGTACAGAAGTATACAAAATAGAATTTAAAAAGATTGGCTTTGGAAATCTCTTAAGTCACTGGTAGTTTAAAACCAGTGGCCATTAATGAAGTCACGTTCCTTAAGACATGCCCATTTTACTTTAATCTATTTCTAAGCATCTACTACTGACAGAGAGAGGCCATGGAACCACATCAATCTTTTGATTTAATCTGACCTTTTATCTAGATGCAAAATCTTATGATTTTTAAAGATTTTATAGTGGTTTCAAAGTGAAAACTAAGATTAAAGCTAAATAAAGTTCTTCTAATTCTATTGCTACAACTGATATAGTGGAATATAATTCACCATGCTGGACCCACCATATAATCTTTTTCTATTTTTCTCTTTCTCTGGGATGCTTTTTATCCACAAAAGTCTATAATTCAGAATGTCACCAATGTCTCTGTAAGTAATTATCTGGCAGTGTGATCTGCAATTTTCATGCAGTGTATTTTGAATGAAAATATGGAGGCCTTAAAGAAAGCGAACATTTATGGAAAACCTACATTTATAACTCAGAAACTTTAATATGTTCCCAAGTCAAAAGAAGAACTGTCCTGTAATAGAATATTCAGCTGTGTTTTCTCTTGTAACTTTTTATTCTGAGGATGAGCACACTTCTTTAAATAACATAAAGGATGTTCTGATCAGTATTATAATGAAATTTAATATTTGATGTTAGATTATTAACTTATAATGAATTTTTACTTTTATTATTGATGTTTAATCAGTATTTTAATCAGGTTCATCAATGCTATCATATCCAGAATTCTGCATAGCAGGAAAATTAATTGATGGATTGATACCAAACATGCCTTATTATGATTTCCATTTTATATACTTTTCAGTAAGTGATTTTATAGGTGAACCATTTTGTAACTAGAGTAAGCACTTAATGCCTTGCTTATTTAAGTGACTCCATATTAGTACATAATTTTATATTAAGCAAAAGGATACATAGAATCTTTTTTCTAATGTAGAAATAGATTTATTCTGAGAATTTTAAAATATGATTCATCACACTGAGTGCCATGAATTTTAAGATTGCATCTTCTTCCTCAACTTTGTTCATCACTCCTCTATATTTTAGTGAGAGGAATGTGAAATTGAAAAAAAAAAAAAAAGGGGGGGGGAGGGGATTAAATATAGGACTTCTGCTTGTTGCCTAGGAATTACAGGCAATATTCAGAGTATGAGAGAGCAAATATCACAAGCTTATTTCAAACTTTCTTTCCGTTTGGTAGGAAATGCCTTAGAAAACAATGAGATAAACAGTGACGTAGATGTACTCAGACATATTTTGATGAACATGTCACCAGTAACTCAAATGTAGAAACGGATATATTATTTAACAGCAGAGAGATAAAGGTACCTATTTTGAGTGCATTATAAGATTCACACCTAATGTTTATATATTAAGCACTTGTAAACCAGTTTTAAATTCTATGACTTGCTAATCTCCATTCATTTGAGAAGATAAATCTTTACCAAGCATACTATTTGTGTTTCCTGTTATCAGTGCTTGGACATCTGCACCAGGGACATTGGTATAAACTCATAGTCTGGTTCCAAGGCAGACTATAAATAATCTGTCCTTAAGCGTTCTGGAATTTTCTCTCTACTAAGGTATTGCTTCCTCATATTCTCTTGAGATAAAAGTGAGAGAATGTGACTTATCTTTTTCATCAAAAGTAGTTCTTTACTGGAAGAAATATAGTAATGCTCAGACTTTTTTTTCTTTTTGTTGTCTAGTTGACTGTTTGCATGATTTATGAACTTGTCATATTGCTAACAATCTGGACATAGCTTGCAAGATTCACTCTCTCTAGTTTTTAG
Source organism: Orthonyx spaldingii (assembly GCA_013397795.1). Classification (NCBI taxonomy): domain Eukaryota; kingdom Metazoa; phylum Chordata; class Aves; order Passeriformes; family Orthonychidae; genus Orthonyx; species Orthonyx spaldingii. The sequence continues at coordinate 743,976 of VZTJ01005995.1, forward strand.
TTTATACACCTCTTGTTGAGTCATCATTGGACACAATCATTGCCTCAGAGTAGATTAAAATTACCAGCTGCCTCTTCTTTTCTATTTTGCTTTCATTTACAAATTGTACTTTAAGTGTGGGGTAGGTCTTATTCTGATACTAATAAGCACTTACGTCTCAGAGTATTTCTCCATTTTTTCTCTGAAATGAGAGAGATTTGATTATTAAAAGCCAAATGTGGGATACTAGTATCTAGAAAATTAGCTTTCTTTATTAAAATGGAAATTAAATGGACCATTTTTAAAAGTAGTGAGCAAGCATCCACTGTTTGCCTCACTTAAAGGGCAATTTTCAAGCCAACTTTCCCATAATTTTCCAGATTTGTCTACAAATTCCTTTGCAGAAATATCTGCATGTTCTTCCCTCCTCCATTTTTTTTCCTTTACTTACTGCAGTACCTTCATGAAAGAAAGCAACTACAAATATTACTTCCTGAAATGATACTCCCATATTTTATCACGTTACAAACTCCAAAAGATAAATTGGGATTTTCTCTTTATCACTGACTGCAGCTTTCCCATGAAAAAAATCTTTGTGTTTTTTTTTCAAATCCCCCAAATCATTTATAATCTATGAAAATTATTTTTTTAAGAAAAGTTTCTAAACCCAGTCAGTTCTCTCATATGATACATTGTCTGATAAGAAACAAAAGTATAAATATTTAAAATTTCCTCAAAGTGATTGTTTTAGTAAAGGCACATTCAGAATAGTTGTCAATAGTTTAGAAAAAAGCAGGGAGAATACACAGTGTGAGTGTGTGTTTATGTGTGAAGGATGTGTATAGTCAGTCAAGGAATAACTGAAACATAAAAATGGTCACCATGCTTTCCATTTATTTATGCACTCAAACTCTTATGCTTATACAGGAATTTCAGTATAAATCTGCTTGAAGACAGAAAACTACTCTGTTCTTATTCTTTGCAGGAATCAAACTAATCAGTTTTAATCATAGTTGCCAACTTCTAGGTTGTCCTTCACATTTCACTGGTCAGCTAACAATAATCAGCACACATTACTTACATACAGCTCAATCCTAATTACTCTTCTCAGCCTACAATACAAACAATCAGAGACTCATGATCTGAAAGCTGACTCACTTTTTAAGCTTTAGAAGTTTTCTCAGCTTCTTTATAAACTGATCTCCAAATATACTAAATAGAATCAGAGTGGATACAGCAAACTGACTATAATACACATATATGGGGATCCAGGGCCTTTATTTTGAGTACAGAACATAAGTTTTCCAAAATGATGGATGAATTATTAATTGAAATATGGTGTCTATTTTCTTGCTTAGATCTAGAAGGATCCAACAGTGAACTAGAAGGTTGTCAAACCAATTACGTTATCTTTGAAAATGAAAAATATGTTTGTGTGCTTCATCCAGAATCTAGCTATGAGAGACCTCTGTGAAAGGAATATCTTTTCATATTTTTCTACAGTTGAGTTGTCATATCTCCCTCTCACACGCACCACTGGAATATATTCTGTGGGTTTCAAGATTGCAGTTCTAGATGAAAATTTATCGAAGTGCTAATTTTTCACTGTGTATTAATTTAAGTGATAACTTCATAAACCTTGATAATATTGGAAAACTTTGTAATATACCTATAAACAGACACAGACAACTGGCTGCAGTGCTTGATTATCTGAAACAGGAGAAAATTTTTTTTGGATATTCTGAGCTTTTTACATACTGTATAATTAAGAAAGGGCATCAATCCTGTCTCTGACCAATACTTAGCAGGAAGAAATCTCCTGTGATGTAAAAATAAGCATTTCTTAGTTAATGGATAATATTTGGACTGAAGAAGGTGCAAATCTCCAGAAACAGAAAGCAAGGGATAGAGGGAAAGAATGAACTGACATAATTTGTTCTTTGGAGAAAATGACAAAACAATGTAAAGCATGATGTGGCTCTTTGAGTTAAAATGCTATCAGAATGGTACTTCAGTTCTTTAACTTTTGTTAAAGACAAAATAACTGCTGACATAAAACTGAAGTGTTCCTCAGCCATGGGTCTAATCTTAAAAGGAAACAGAGAGAAATTTCTATGAAAGTTGAAGTTTAGAGTGACACACTTTAGAATTTCTGAAGAAAGAAACTATCATTTTTTATGCTACATTCAAATGAAAAAGTGTTTGCAACTTTTGGGTTTTTTTAAATAAAGAAGATTAAAGAGAACACACTATACTTAAATAAATAATGTCCCCTCTTCATGGAATCAGCTTTAGAAACTAAAACAGTAACAGAAACTCTTAATGACCTCGATAGTTTTCTGGAAACCTTTCAATGTATATGGAAACAAAAATAATGAAAATATGATGTTATTTACTTGAGCATCTCTCAAAAATCTTTTCCTTGAATTTTCCTCTCAGCTCGGCAGAGAACTTAATTCTGCCTTACAGGTGACGTGTGAAAGGAAGATAAGTTTTTCAATGTTCTCCATGTATTAGTGTAAATATAGAACTACAGGCTCTTAAATGACTCACGGAACATATCATTCTTCTTGAAAGAAATATTGCAAAATAAGTCTGGCAGAGAAGCAGAGAACACTTCAGGAAAGAGCTGCTAAGACCTTGCGTTCTAGAGAGAAAATATTACATGACAATCTAGAAATAGAAGCAAAGGTTTGAAGAGATCTTCCAGTAGATATGTGAAAGCTGTGATCATTCAAAATTTAATATAGTCATTCAAATTCTTAAATCATGTAAGTTGACAAAACCCAAAATCTGTATTATTTCATAAGAGAAATGTTCTAGAAAAAACCTGAAAAACTACTTTTGTTTGTTTGTATTATGATTTTAAATAACATTTACAAACTGAGTTTGTAGGAACCATGAAAATTAAGAAAGAAAACTTGTTCCATATAAATGGTAGCTAGCAAAGTACTAAAAAAGTAGTTGAAAAAATTAGTCAGGCTTTTTCAATATATAACTATTTCTTGTTTTATTTTTGTGGGACCAGAATGATGAAGGGCAAAAAAGTCCTGAATTCTGAAGTACTGGATGCCTTCTCTGCCTCAGTCTTTACTAGCAAGGTTAGATTTCAAGAATTCCAGGTCCCAGAGACCAGAAACAAAGGATTGAGCAAGGAAGATGTACCCTTTCCACAAGACAATCAGGTCAGGGAACATTTCAGAAAATTTGACATCCATGGGACTTGATGCAATTCATCCACAAGTGCTGAAGAAGCTAGTACGTGTCATTACAATGGCATTTTCAATAATCCTTAATAAATCATGGTGAATGAGAGAAGTATCTGAAGACTGGAGGAAAACAAATGTCACTCCCATTTTCAGAAAGAAAGAAGACTCAGGGAACTATGGAGTCAATCAGCCTCACCCTAATTCCTGGGAAAGTGATATAGGAGCTAATTCTGGAATATTTTTCCAAGTGTTAAGCAAATTTTACTGGGCTTTTATACCCTCACAGTATAAGTGAGCAAAAATCTGGAGTATTCCTGTTGGGTCATTGTCTTCTGCTGTGTCTCTGAGTGCTCAGTCACCTGGCTGGTGCCACAGGACCCTGTGCTCTTTGTTGTGCAAAGGGTTGGCACCACTTTACTCTTGCCTCAGGCTCCCAGTATTTCCTGCCACCCAGAGCTCAGCCTGCAGCTGTCACTGCAGCTTGCGCATCAAGCTACATGTACTGAATATATTCCTCAGCACAGGCACATGAAAAACAAGAAAATTGTCAGGAATAGTCAGCAGTCCTCCCAAAGGAGGAACTCATGCTTGACCAATTTGATAAATTTTTTGACAAACTGACTGGCTTAGTAGACAAAGGGAAATCTATGAATATTGACTACCTACACTTTAGTAAGGTTTCAACACTAACACTGACACTAACATCTATGAGATCCTTGCAAAGAAGCTGTTGATGTGTGGGCTGGATGAGCAAATAGTGAGGTGGATTGAAAACTGGCTGCATGATTAGCCCCACAGGGTACTGATCAGGAGCACAAAGTCTAGCTGGAGGCCAGTGTCTAGCAGTATACTCCAAAAGTGAGTCTAGTCCTGGTTAACATCTTCATTAATGATCTGGACCACAGGGCAGAGAGTAGCATAAGCAAGTTTGCTGGTGACACAAAACTGGGAGGAGTAGCTGATATGCCAGAGAGTCGTGCTGCCACCCAGAGGGACCCCAACAGACTTGAAAAAGGGTCTGAAAGGAACCTCATAAAGTTCAACAAAGAGAAGTCCTGCACCTGAAGAGGAACAACACTGTGTACAAGTACGTTCTGTGGGCCACCCATCTAGAAAGCAGCTTGGTAGAGAAGAGCCTGGGGATCCTGGTGGTCACCAAGGCAAACATAAACTGGTGAAATGCCCTGTGGGAGAGGAAATCCTAGGCTGCATTAGGCAAATTGCTGAGGTTGAGGGAGTTGAACCCTGCCTGCTACTCAGTTGTGGGGAGCCCATATCTGGAGTATTTTCCCAGTGCCATGCTCCCTAGGGATAAGAAAGATGTGAACATACTGGAGAGAGTACAGTGAAGAGCCACAAAGGTGATGAAGGGACAGCAGTACCTCTCCTGTGGGGAAAGACAGAGGTGGGACAGTTTTACCTAGAGATCAGAAGGCTCAGGGGGAATCTTATCAATGTATATAAATACCCGAAGGGAGAGTGCAAAGAAGATGGAACTAGACTTTTCTCAGTGGTCCCCAGTGGCAGGACAAAAAATAGAGAATAAACTGAAACACAGGAGGGTCTACCTTAACATTGGGGAAAAATATTTTACTCTGAGGGTAGCTGAGCACTGGCACAGATTTGCCAGGGAGATTGTGAAGCCTCCACCCTTGGCAAGTGGCTCTAGGTAGCCCTGCTTAAGCAGAAGTTTGGACCAGATAACTTCCAGAGGTTCCCTTCAACCTGAACCATTCTGTGGTTCTCTGATGACTGATGAATGGATGCGGGGATCCATTTTTTTAAGACATTTAGATTTTACTTTAAAACAGATGAGCTATAAGGCCTCCTAAGGATCATTAAATGGTATGGTAAGCTAGATGAATAATTGTATGATAGGACTTTTCTCCTATGAGAAGCCTCAGCTGCAGTTTTACTGCTTATGTACCAGATTAATATTAAAGTCATCTCTGCCAGTGGTACCAGCAATTCTCAAGTGTAAGCTTAGGTGACTAGTACAGAACTGTATGTCTGTAAGGTTTGCTCTAACATGTGATCATTTCAAAAACTCATGACATGCATTTAATTGAACTGTGTCTTATTTTAGTTTCAAAAATTCATTTTCAGGATTATCTAAGTGGCTTAGAAATATGGTGTGAACATTTGCCCTGCTGATAGCTAATCTTCTGAAAGAAATTCATGAATCTGGCTACTAATGATTTGAGGACAGCTCTCCTTTCTTATCTTGTACTTGTCAACATGCTTGGAACAATTTCCATTTGTATCTAAAGCCTGTCAAATGTATAATTAGATTTGAATCCCACTGCTTTAGGTGATATTTTGGCAAGCTGTTTGAAGTCGTTAAGGATTGTCCTCCCTTTTTATCTTGAAAGAATGAGTACAATGTCCAAAAATTTTTATATGTTACAGGTAATATATTTTGACTGTGATAACACTATTGTAGAAAGTAGTTGAAAAAGATGCTTAAGTATAGCCTGAAGCAGATTATATACTTAGAGATATATCTGTCAGCTGTATTACTGATTAAATTAATAGATTACACAATTTGTGCTTCCAGTTACGTAGGGTAGTAGTGGCTCAGTCTTTCAAAAAAGTCTGACTACTGCCATTAGTACATGACAGGGACACTGGCAAACCCATACAGTATGTGCAATTATACATGACCTTTCCAGTGGATTTGGTATGATTTTGAAAACTAATGTCTTCTTCTAAATAGCAAATCTTTATTGCTACAGTGTATAAGAAATACATTTCTGCAATCTGGGAATAAAGCCTGAACAGGAGTTGTATGATCACTCTAAAAACTGAGACCCCAGGATATACTCAAGATCAGCGATCCTATGAAAAAATTCGTATCAAAAGCAGTGAAGATTCCACTTCCTTATACTGCTTTCTATCCCCAGGATATATGGGCTGACTCAGCTGGGGAGGAGATATGTGCAGAGCAATTTGATTGCTTTCTTAACAGCTGTAAAAGACATGGAATTTGTGACATAGCCCAATTTCTTTCTGTTTGTGGCTTCCATTCTCCATTACCATTCCACTGGAGGAGGATCTAATTTAAGATATTTTTCTCCCCATCCCTTGCAAGATTTTATGACACCCTCAGGTGTGCTGATTCAGCTGTGTGGCCTTGCTCTAAACCAGGGAAGTGTGACAAGCCATTTTGAGAGTAAAACACACTATATCTTTTTATTTATTTCAGTGGATCATTTCAGGAAATGTAGGTTATAGTAAGGTGACACACCAAAGGAATTGAAAAGGGATTGTAATCTTTTCTAGGGAATAAACAACTGTGGAAACCAAAAAGGCAAAACCCTGAAAATTTGCAACTGCTGCTGATGGGTTACTAATAAAAGGTTGTTGTTCAATCAAGAAGAGAGACTTTTTCATATAAAATTAATTGTTAGCACTTGTTATGCTGTTTACACAACTGAATATACTTTTATAATGTTCTGCACTAGGAGAGGTTGGGTTTTTTCTTTGTTTCAAAGAACTAAGAGAAGAAATAAGTTTGATTCTTTCAAGTCTGAACATTCTTCTTGTCTTACTGGTAATAAATAACAATCTACCTCTTCCTCTAATTAAAAAGAAAACCAGTCAATCATATAGAAATTCTCTTTCTGGATTGCTTTCTCAGAATTAATAAATACTGGCCTAGCAAAATCATTGGTACTTTGTTAGTTCATATTAGCTGAAAATATGGTGCACTTTCATAGTGAACTCTTTCTTATGCTACTCAGGTCTGTTTGCTGAGCTGTTTTCTCTTTCTGTTGTACAGTTTTGCTAAAGACTTATATACATGGAAAAAATTCTAGTGTTGAGAGTCTGTACTTTATTCTCTCTGAGTCCTTTAGAAATTCTTTTCTGTGACTCTCCTTGACATATTCTTATGATCCAGAAGTATTGTCTTCTGACCCCTCTTCCCTTTAGTAATTGAAGTACTGCAGTGAGGTCTTCTCAGAGCTTTCTTTTCCCTAGACTGAACAACCCCAGCTTTGTCAGCCTGTCTTCATAGGAGAGCAGCTTTATCCCTGTGATCATCTTTGTGGTCTCTTCTGGACCTACTCCAATATGTCCATGTCTTTTTTGTGCTGAGGACCCCACAGCTGAACAAATGGGGTCTCACAAGAGTAGAGAAGAGGGACAGAATCATGTCATGATAGAAATTTGCCTTGTAAACTATTGTTTGAAAAGTCTCTGAGCTCCCAGGAATGATCTTACTTAAACACAATAGAAAATTTCATGAGAACATCATTAAACAGTAACTGGCAAAATTATACTAGAAGATTAGACAAGAACATCTGTATTGCACAGAGCATAAAACATTTCCTGGAGAAAACACACTACACACTTATCATTCATGTTTCATACTGTTTCAGAGTTGCTGAATGATTAAGGTAAGTGAATCATGTCATAAAGGCAGAATAATATATATTGCCATAAAAGTAATTCTGAATATTCATATGTAATGAGAGCTGAACCTGGGAAGACATCTAGAGTAATTTTCTCTGTGGTGCCCAGGTTTTGGGGTTTGCAGTGTATATTCTCATTTTAAAATGTAAATTTCAAGATGTGCTAAAAAGTGACTAGTCTGAAGCATGAACCCGGTGCAATCAAGCATTACAGAGAACCACTATATCAGAAAACAAACAGTTTAAGACACAATCAAGCCAATTTTATATCTCAGATTACTAAATCGTTTTGTAAAATACAGGATTTAAGATTTGTGATTTGATCTCATATTAGTATCCCGCAGAATCCTGCTTCGTCATGATGAATAAAAAGCCTCAAAAAACTGTGAGAGAATGCCTCAGTAGATGATCAAACATCCTGATATCACATGTCAAATTCCATATGGAAACTATTGGCTGATTCACAACGTACTCTAGGAAGAGTCTTGTTTAATATTCATGTTTTAAAATTCTGTAGATAAAATTGGATTGTATTTCTAGTTGTATTAAAGATCATTCGGTGTAAATAGCAATGCAAAGAATTTAAAAAAATATCAAGTAGGACAACAGTTTGAACAATAAATTATGTAGTTTTACAGCAGAAATTATCGAGTTAGTTATTCTTCTGGGTCACCTGTGTGTTTTATTTAATACAATGAACTTCCAATTAGAATCAATGTATGACAGTGGCATGCTGATATTTTCAAAAATGAGTTGCCTCTTTCTGCCATGAGCCAGCATACACTGCAGTTCCTTATGCTACGAACTACCATTTGGGGGTTTTCAAACCTTTGAAAACAAGGCTGATGTTTTTTGCTATAGATGGTGAAAATTGGTGTTTATAAATAGGTACTGGAGGATCAATTAATATGTACTCAGGAAACAAGAAATAGAGGTTTATAACGCAAGGTCAATGTCTCTTGTTCCCTATCGATTTTTCTTTCTATCGATTCATACCATTGATAGTGCTTCCCTTGTAACCTGTTCTCAAGATAGCCCACAGTGTCAAGATGAAAGTGCTTTTCTCTGTCCTTTAAAAAACATACTAACCACATCATCACCTTCACAACTTTGCTTTTCCACAACAAGTTTGAACCATATGTGATTGTTTTCAGGGGCATAAAGATTTGATCAAAAACTGGTGATGCTTGACATCATTAACATTGCTTTAATAATATTCTACATTTTGAACAATATTATAACAATATCATAACAATGTTTTAATTTTTGAAGAATATCCTCCTCAAATTTCTCTAACTCTGAATCTACACTTTATGTGTATTTGGAAAAGGTAATGGAGATTTGAGTTTGGTTGAAGAAGAAAGCTGGAATTAACATTTTATGAGATTTTTCTATCTGTTAATTTTCATAATTTTTCAAACAATTATCTACACTGTAGAACTGAATAAAACTCTGTGCACAGAATTAGAGGATGGGTTGGATTGGAAGGGACATGAATGATCATCCATAAGCAGGAACACCTTCCACTAGACCAGGTTGCTCAAAGCTTCATCCAGCCTGGCCTTGAACACTTCCAGGGATGGGACACCCACAACCTCTCTGGGCAACTTGTTCTAGTGCTTCACCACCCTCACAGCACAGAATTTCATCCTAGTATCTAAACCAAGCTTTCCCTCTTTCAATTTGAAGCCATTCCCCCCTGTCCTGTCACTACCTGCTCTATATGGAATCGTTCAAGTCCCAGTGACTGAAATATCTTGTTTTCTCATAGTCATCTAATGTAAGTTTTAGGGAGTCCACATCAGACTAAAACATGTTACGAGTATAAGACCTGAGCAGTAAGTTTTACTGACATGGAAAACAACATGTACACAGTTTTAGGAGAAGCTTGAAGCTTTTAAATATAACCAGAACTGATCTGCCAAATCACAAAAAAGTAAAAAAAAGGGTGAAGTACAGCCCAATGACCTTTATATTTGGAAAATGTAAACATTTCACATTGTAAGAATATAAAGCTTTTTGAGATATTTCTGCTGTCTTTGATTTATCGTTTTGCTATGACACACAGATAGGACAGTTGTTGGAAGCAGGTAAACATCCCTAATCTTTTGAGGTATCAATAAAACTGACAACTTATGAGGCGTTGCATCCTTTTCTTGCATTCCAACTTTGATTAAAAATTCAAGGATATTTTCAAAGCTTCTAAACAAATCTCTGAGGAAAAAGTTTTACAAAAAATCTCCAATTTTAACATTAATTTTTCATCACTTTCTGTTTTCAGTAAATCCTCTAGGACTGAAGTCATATGACATAATTTTAGCCACCTAAAAGTTAGGCTTCAAATTAACTATTTTTTCCCTCACACTGACCATCACCTAGAGAGGCAATGGACCCCAACTAAAATAAGTATCTAAAATACATTGTAGATAACTATTCCAGTTTCCATTTTTTATCTCACGTGTCTATTTTACATTCCATATTATTGAATTTCAGGTTGATTTTTTTCTGGCATCTTCTGGCATCTTCACATCTGAAATAAGTGTTTTTAAACCAGTAATAGTCATGGTATGTCAATCCATTTCCATCAAATCATCCTGAAAAGCTTGTGTAACCTTTCAATTTTTTTACTGTTTTTACTTCTGTTTTTATTAATTTTGTGATTTACAACATGAGAGTTTAAATCATGAGTTAGGAAATTGAACTCTGACACCATGTACTGTGATAGTGAAGCTACCCTGGAGCACAGCAGATGCCTTCTGGCAGAGCAATACAAAATCTCTACATAGACATATCAGAGATGCTACAACCATCAGTGTCCAACATGCACACAGAGGCATGCATAAAGTTCTCATGTTAATTGGAAGCTTCTACGTAAAGAGTCATACATTTGAGCAAACCTAGTTAGTTATTACAAAAGTGTAATTTTTTTGAAGAATAATTTAGGGCATTGATCATGACAAGTAAACATGCCTTCTTGACTGCTCTTAAGTACTTGAAACAGCTGTTGTTCTGCACTGCTGGTAGGTCTAGAAGTTTTTGACTTTAAAGGCCATGCTTATCTCTGTCAAATATAGAATTAATTTACACTTAAAAAAAAAAATCACTTTACAAGTTTTATACTGTTGCATGTTCATGTTTTTAATGTTACCAATGTCAGGTCCAAAAGTAATTATTGTTCTAAATAGAAAGAGTGTAACTGTTAAACATTGCTTGCATCAATAGTTGCAGAACAATACAAAAATCCTCTTTTCTGCTTATCCAAGCCCTCATTCTTTGAAGCATTTTCATCTTGGTCTGGTTTGTATTTTCCAGTTGAGTGAAGAAAACTGCAGGTAAGAGTCTTTCATTAGAGGCATGTCTGATTTAATTAATCTTTAATTATTGTGCAAAACAAATGGAAGGATAGCTTCGATCAGCAAATTCATTTGCCACATTTATCAACTAGCTGATCTTTATCACCCACCCAGATGACATTAAATCAAATGCACACCCCTTATCAATTCATGAAGCAAATGATTAAAGTGTCCGTAAGAGTCCCTATCCTAACTAAATCTAATTGTGTGTGAATAATCAGTTAAGTTGTGTGATGAATGTGCCATCATAGAGTCTAGTCCATAACCAAATCATATTTTGAATCATACTTGCTTTAAAAGGAACCATCTTAACCCATATCTTCAGGTGTTTCTTTTTCTTCATTTACTGATAGATAAACAGGTGTCATATTAATTACATAATTTTGCCTTGTTTTCTCCTTCACCTTTTATATCAGCTTTAGGGATTATTTTCACTTGAGCTTTATAACTGAAACTTTCCAAACACATGTATATATCCTATTAAAAAACATCTTAAGTACAAAGGTATTACAGTATTTCACTACAAACACATTATTAGTCCAACCCAAATTTAAATATTTTCCATTGCACATCTTTGATTTGTAAGATCATTTTTATTTGACTAAAAATCTCCTCAACTCAAAATGAAGAAAAAGATATCATAACTGTATTTGCTTATTGCAGAATATAAATGGTACACATTCTCCTTCAGAACACATTTCTTGACATCTGCTGTTCTTAAATATTTATGAACTCATTCTTTTTTCACCTGGACTTCTATGATATCATATTTAAGGCTTCATGAGACTTTTGTTCATGAACAAAATTTCATTTAGTGGACTTAAATAAGGATTCCAAACCTTTACGGATTTGTTCATCAGTATATAATTAAATAATGAAGAACTAACATGACAAATAAACATCTAACCTTAACTGATACCATAGTGTATTTCATTTTTTTTCAGGTTTGCATATATAAAATGAGATTTTTTTTCCCTACTTCTCATCTTAAAAATAGTTTAAGAGAGATCTCTGTGGACCTAACACATTAAAGAGAGAACAAAAATTTTGTAATTAGTTATATTTAGTTGGTTATCTAAAACCAAAGAACTAACTCTAAGGGCCTTGAAATTGCTGAAAAGTAAAAAACTTGAAGAGGATAAAAAGATTTTATATGTTGATTGTTTCTATATACAGAGGTGGAAGAGAGAAAATAGGATTCACATACACCCTTTAAAAATGTAAAATCCCAATGTACAATAGAGTCCTGGTTTTGTTTTGATTTGTGTCATTGTTATTATTGTCGCTATTATTAATAATAATCATCATCATCATCATCATCATCATCATCATCCAATAGAGGTCACCTATTTGGAAGATGCCCTTGGTGACAATGCATTTTTATTAACTACCACTTTCACCCATATGTTTGGGTGAAATGTGTATTTATCTGAAACAGATCCCCTAGCTATCAATGAAAATACACCCAATGATAACGGAAAGTGACCCCTTCAAGAGCTTCAATAGCTACACTGGTTTAAATCTTCTCCATATCTGGGCTCAAGCATATTTCAGATGACTGGATGCCATCCACAGTCACTCTGCTGGGTCACCAAAGATAGGTCTCATGTACATATGCACAAAAGTAGACAAATAACGGAAAAGTCTTGCTGTGTCTCTAGGGCAAATATACTAACAAATGAAAGTTTAAATATACATTCAACTGACTTAAAAAGATGCTTCATTAACTCAAGGAATTATTTATTCCCTGCAATCTGGAATCATTGTAGTACAATCTTTGATTTGCGTGTGAGTGTAAATGTAAATACTTATTTTAAACTAAAGACTTACAGATTTTCATTATTGAAGTATTTAATGGGACAGTTTGCCAGGCTTTTTTCTAACAACATATGAAGTGATCTCATTAAATTATTAAGCAAGTGGCTTAATTAAGCCAACTTTCACATCTTACTGAAAAGCAGATGTTTTATTGGAAAACATATTGCTTTGGAAGAGCAATTTCTAGCCATATAGTCACAAATTAAGACCTAATGACAGTCTTAAAGCTAAAGGCATTTGGATATCAAAACACTTTAGTCACATATGTATGCAATTTTACAAATTATACAATTCCTTGTTTTGTGGGAGAGAAGTAGGAGGAGTCAGTTTGATGTACGTAGTCCTGGACAGGTCATGGGGTTTCCTGCTCTCTCTTCTGCTCCCTGGGTTCTTTAGAGGTAGCAGAGGATATCTTGGCTCCAGGTTCCTGGGCTCCTAGCCACCTGCACCCAGAGTCTGCCAGGTACTCTGAGTACCCCTGACACTCTGAATTTTCATGAATTATAGTGTTGGATAGGGAAACTTTGTTAGTGAGTAGATAATTCAAGCTATACTTTATTTTTCTTATTTGCTGTTGCCATTTTTGGCACTCACAATCTGTTCCAAGCACATCTGATCACATTTGCACTTGTTAATGATCAAAATGTTGTTTGCATAATTTCATTATTTATTTTATTAAACACACCTAAACTATTCTTTTGCTTGAAGCATCTGGCTGATCATGTTTTATCTATTGTTATGAAAGCAAAGGTTTTACAACCTGTACTAACAATGACTGACTTGCTAATTGCTGCAACTATTGGTGTGCCTTCCCTATGCAGGAAGGTAGCAGATAATACACTTCCGACTGCTTGTAATATCAACAGGTAATACACTTCCAACTGATAAGACCCTGTTCAAAAGACACAAGTGGATGAGCCACTTTTGTTTTCAAGCTTAATGACACACATATATATGTCTGTTCTCAACAGAGGGTGAAAATGAAATTAATTTGTTAGCTTCTCAAAAATAAAATTCAGACCTTCACAAAAGATGGATGGATTTCATATGGATAGGCAGGGAAAACCAAATAATTCTTATAAGGATCCCTTACAAGTATTTTGAGAGAAATATCTTTTTCAAAATGGTACACAAATTAACAACTGTTTTACAATATCATGGACACCAGCTGCATGTAGCAGAGATTCCCAACAACCTGCAAAATACTCCCTTATTTCAAACATCATATTTCCCTTAGATCAGAGTATTTGGGGGACAGGGATGTGTGTGGGGTATCAGTTATTATCAATATAATCTGGGTCACTTAGATCAAAATCATTCTTTCTCTGAAGAGGAAGATTGTGCTTGCTTTCCCCACAACAGATAAATGTTCAAACTTGCCTAACACAAAAAATAGTTATTCAACAAAGAGTTAGTTGCTTGGGCAAGTTACAATAAGATTTATATTGAGAAAATCCCCTACAGAAAACAAGGAAATGGGTCTCCCCTAATGCCCCTTTCCTCAGTGCTGTGTTCAGGGAAAGGAGACCATTCTCTTGCTCTTTAACTCTTGTTTGAATAAAAGAGAGGACCTGAGCTCAGCTAGTGACGTATCTCATTCAGATGCAATCCTGACCAGTGCTGCTTCAATTACAAAACTTAATGTAGGGCTATGTTGAACTGTAGCCCTTGTAGAAGTTCTTATCTTTTCTTCTTTTTCTTGTTTTTTATAGGTCGCAGGAAAAGGTAATGCATTCCTTAAACATGTGTATGAGGACTGGATTCTAGGAATATGGGAGAAATCATGAATTCCATGACAAAATAAAAATGCAAAAATTTTGTATGTTGCTGGAAACAAGATTTCACCTGTGTGTCTTGGCATGTAAAAGAAGTACAGGTACAAGCTTACAGTAGACACTCAAAGGTTACGTTCTACTATGACATGTCCACACAGGTGTTTTGCAGATGTTGGCACTACAGTTTCATTTTTAAAATGTTTTACACAGAATAAAATATTTGTTTTTTATAATCACATATACAACCCATGTGACTGAAGTAAAAAATTATGAGAAGTGTAACCAGAGGAGTAACTTTGATTTCTTTTAGTAGAGAAATATGTTCATATCCTATTAAAGAATATGTTTAGTACCTCTGAACTCACAGCTTCTGAACAAAAATATGTGGTTTATATAGCTAACTGTTCTTAAGTGCAAAGTCAGCTTTCATATAGATGAAAACCACTTAAAAATAAGCAAATTCTTCAAAGTAATTGTTGAGCTATAGATTGAAAATAGTTATGTGAAACTTTATATAGTGGTATCTCTTTACTTACAAATTAGTGTGTTGGTACAATTAGAAAAAAATATAAGCGGTATATGAATGATGACTCTATATCATCCCTCTTCATTAATTTCACACAAATATTGCAATCACACAAGGAGAGGAACAGAAAAATTATGCTTAGTGTATGCAAAACTGCCAGAAACTATGCATAATTTTCTTCTGAGAGATCCTTCAGATTGACTTTCTTAACATGCCTGCTCCCTCACTTCCACCTTCATCTTCTTCAGGACTGGGGAAGGAAATAGCAAGAGCAAAAGCAAGAACATTCATGACCCAATATCAGAAAGGTTTAATAAATGAAGGACTGAAGGGGAAAAAAACCAAATAAACATACAGCAACAATTATTCACCACCTCTGATGGCAGATCAATGTCCAGCCAAACTCTGAGCAACAACTGTCTTGGAAGATGATTATTATGTTTGAGCAGAACATCATACAGTATGGAACATGCCTTTGGTCAGTTCAAGTTAGTTGTCTCAGCTCTATCCCGTCCCATAGTGTCGCTATTGAACCGATGTCAAAACAGAGGCACACGAGAATGATTGCCGAGAAAAGGGAATTATTTATTTAAGTACAGCTTTTATATACAAAATGAACGCTTACTGGGATTGGTCACAGTCGTTCATTCCCTGGGACTGATTGGCCACAGGCATCGACCACCTGTTCCCAAAGCAGCTCTGAACACCTTAGGTTGTGTTTACAATAAACAGAAAGATTTTCTTGTGAGAAACAGAGTTCTGTGCTGTCATACCATAGTCTTTCCCATATTTAGCTTAATTTCTGAAGAAGCAGGTTGAATAGAGTGAGAAAAAGACTTGTTCAGCAGTAGCCAAAATGTTAGTGTGCTATCAACACTGGTTTATTTTTAAATCCAAAGTTCTGAAAAAATGTTAACTACACTCTAGCCAGAACCATTACAATGGCATATGTTGAAATGCCTTTTCTAAAAAACACATTTGCATATTACTATCATCAATTAAACCAGTGAAAAGTTGGGCGGGGGGAGGGGGGAGCTGTATGCATGAGGTTGGGCTTTTTTTGTTTTGTTTTGTTCCATGAAAGACAAGAAACAAGTAGTACACTCTACTAGCCAATATTAAGGATCATTCTATTCAAATTGCCAGGATTGTTGATTCATCGTAATAGTTCTGTCAGATTATATAAACCAAAATTGCTTTTGAAGACAGGTACAGTAATGAAGTGATGCTGATGAATAAATTATCTACTTTAGAAATAAATAATCAAATATGAAAAGCTTCTTGACATATTCCTTGACAGTAAAGAAAATATTATATGATGATTACACTCCAATTCAATAGAGGCAGAAAACCAATCTATAAAATATTTAACAAACCAATCTGAGTGAAACATGCCCAGTCTCACTGGTCTATGTGAAAAACTGAATTACTGCCTCTTCAAATTAATCAGAAGTATTTTGGTATGCTCTTTTAATCGGAAGGTCATTTTAAAGATGACAGGCAAGAGCTCTTTCTATTTGGGTAAATATTTGAACTTACTACCTTGTTGTGTTTATATAAAACTGTGTGCATTGTCCTTGTGTAAGTACTTTTCTCTGTGACCTTTTCAAGCGTATAGCAAATAAATCTTTCCTTAGCTTTAAAGTGCCTGTCATAACAACACCACAGGGCTCTAGGCATTCTGACTAACAATTTCAAAACAGTCTAATAAATTTAAAAACATTTTTCTTTGAAATGAATAGGTGTTGGTATGAAATGACTAATCAGCTTTAATAGCTAGAGTTTGAGAATTTTACTATCTTTCCCAGTTACATTTTCATATAGTTTTATAAATAAGGAAGTTGTATCAGTTTTTATTAAGGTGGGATTAAAGGGAACAATTGCAGTAAGGAAAGGACTTGTGCTGATATTGTTACATTTTCAGCAAGATTTATTTTGTTGTTTTCTCTTAAACTGATTAGGAATTATCTCATTGCAGTTAATTAAAGCAGACTTCCCATCAGAGGAGTGCCTAGGTAAGAATGCAATCTTAGTTTGAAAGTTGTTATCTTTAAGGGAAAGGTTCATATGATTTTTACTCCAATCGGGATTTTCAAGTCAACCCAGAATCTCAAATTCAGGCTGTGTACTTTCTCTTCTCTGGCCCAAAAGAGGTTTATGCGCAGGTTCAGGGATCCCTGGAGTGTGTTGTCCAGAACTGGGACAGAATCAGGTTTGAAGTACTTAGGCAAGCAGTGAGAGAGTGAATAGAGAGAAAAAGTATGTCATAATGGTAATTTTTGTAAGTAAACTTAAATCTTAAAGATGAAATTGATTTCTTCTGTGTCTTTCTAGGGCATTCACATCTAAGTAATGCTGTAGGACTGTGCCTTCTACATGTGATCATAAGAAATTTAACCCAAAAGGTGAGTCTTCTTCCCGACGTAATTTTGGTCAGAAAAGTCTGGAGTAATAATTAATTATAGGATACTGTCTGTACTGCTACATGGCTGGTAGGATTAATTGATACTGTTTCATGTATATATGTGTGCATATGTGACTGCATCAGTGATCCTATAGTATGTATTTAAAATTAATTACTTGTTCTGAAAAAAAAAAAAAAGTCAAGAAAACCATCTGTGTTGAATCCAATAATGCTGATTGTCAATAATGTGACTTATTTATAGTATGATTTTAGAGGTTGTCATGTGCAGGTCCAGGAGGTGGAGTTGGTGATCATTGCGGGTTCCTTCCAACTCAGGAAATTCTATGATTACAATTCTGATCTAATTCAGGGTGCAATATGGCTAACCCATGAACAGCACTACGTGTCTAAGAAGTGATAAAATAAAATAAAACCAACCAATTATTTTGATATTCCTTGGTGCCAGCCTTACATCCCTTGAAATACTTGTATGAGGAGTTCTGCCTAACACGTTAGGCACAGCCCAGTCAAAGAAAACATGATGAGATACTTGAAATCCAAAGAGATTAGTTTAGCTTCATGTTGAAAGCAGTGCAAAAATGCTGTACATGAAAAAGGTATTCATTGCAAGCACTTATTTACATCATAACATAAACTCTGTGATGTACCGTTAGTCACTAAACAGAATACGCATAAAGAACTCAAATATTAGTCCACTCTGGTCAGAACATTATTGGGTAAAAGCTAAAGATTGCTGTCAGTATCAGGGCACTGTGAGGGCTGGTGTCTCTCATGCGCCAGGTGTCTGGGGCCAAGAGACCTCCCTATAGGGTGTCAGGGCAGGGCTCCATGGCTGATCCCACTGCAAAAGGCCAAAGGATGGGCCCGGCTGGGAGTCCCTGCTCCCAGCCAGGGCACAGAGCAGATCAGAAGCCAGATGAGGAGATTGGGCATCTCCATGGGAATGGAGATGGGCCAAGAACCCGTCCAGGGTTGGTCCAGGATTGTCCTGTTAGAGCATCACTGGGACAGGCACTGAGAACTTCAGAGGGGAGGAAAAGAGGTCCTGGGCCAGGGGCAGGAGACTGCAGGAAGTTAAGTGTCATTTTCTTTGGTGGTGATTAATGCAAATCTCAGTCTTGAGCCCACCTACATCATCAATCCCAAGCTTGCAAACATGGCGAGTCTTTCACTGTAAAACAAGTAGATTAGTGAAAACTAGGAAACTGGTTAGGATAAGGAAATTTTTCAGAGGCAGTTAAGCTGAAATTGTTTTGTTGGGACGCCTCCGAAAAAGGTGTCAGAGGCGCTCTGGAAAAGCATCTTGTATTCCCAGGAACTCAGAACATGAGAAGCTCAGAAAGGCACTATCAGAAATTCTTATGTAGTCTTCAAGCTTCTAGCTATATCACTCAACACAAAACCAAGCATAAGGCTATACCGTTTTAAAATTCAGGAGAGTTGCTCTAAATTGATTATGTTAATGGGGGGGATTTAACTTAGCAGGGAGAGATTCTGCTGGAATAGCCAAATTACTATGACTACTTCTAATGATGTCCTAAATGGTCAGTAACCTGCCAAAGAATGAAAATTAAGTCTATATGTAACAAGTTTTATCACAAATTATGTGTTTTAGGTTGTTTTAAACGGAGGGGAATACCCCTAGCACTTTGTAATCCAGTTTTTCCTTCCTTGATGGAATTCTGTGATGTTGAGCATTAACTGAAGATCCCTTCTGTGGACAATAGGTCTGATTCTTTGGTTCATTGTTCCTTCTGCAGCTAGCACATTTGCATTTAATTTGCAAAAGCAAGATGTTCCTAATCTTCTTTTACAGATGTGATTACAGGAGTAGAATATTAGAGGTGGTTTTGCTGTCTTTTCTTCATGAATATAACAATATGATTCTGGATTTACTCTGTGGAAATGTAAAGTGGAGATGATTTTCTATCAAAACAGTTTTCATACCTGTGGAATGGAGCTAGTCCTGGAAAAAAAGTGGAACAAATGTAGCTCTTCAAACTGCCTTAAATATATTTTGACCCATGTTTTCTATATTGGGGGTTTCTAACATGGAAAAAAAAAGTGTTTCTTTTCATTATTTTGATTAATGTTAATTCAAATATGCTGAGTTAAATGGCTTTATTCCTTATTCTGTTAAGCGTCACAAATAAAAATGAGGCTGTTAGGAATACATTTCAAGCATGTTGGGTATTATTTAGCAATAAATGGTTCAAAGCAAGTAACTCATCTTTCCATAATTTGTAGCACCTGGTAGTGATCTGACTTTAGACCTCATCACATATTTTTTCCCTATCATTAACCACAACCAGAGGTCACAGTTTCACAGTAATTGAACTAATGCTCAGAAACAGTGTAACAGACATTATTTTTCAAAAATTTATTACTTTGAAATACTTTGGCTATATTTACTGCCTTCTGTTTTTAAAAAAATTCAATAAACCTCTCTGCAGGTTACTGTGGAGGGGAAGAAACACTAGAGCATCACGTCTTGTCTGAATAGATGAAATACATTTTGCAAATGAACTTTACAATATGAAGCTTTGAAATGCATGATGGTAGTGTTCAAACTCAATAACCTTAGGCTAGAAAACTGTGTGGTATGATCCATAATTTTTACAGTCTAGGTGACATAGAAGAATTCTGTACTGTGATAAGGAGGGAACAACATTCATGTGTCTAAATCAGCCTAGCAAAAAGAAAAACCTCTCTGAAATGAAAAGGAGTCACATCTTAGTCACACCACATTAGTCATACTCCACATGAACCAGTAGATTTTTGACGAAACATTTCTCTATGTGATGTAGAAATTTGTTGTCCACTTCTCAGCTCCCAAAGCTTAAAAATAATTCCTTCCTAAACTTCAGCTTAAGGAAGATCCTTAGATAAAGTTGTAAAGGAAAATGGAAATAATGAGATTTTCTACACCACACTTTAACATCTCCCTATCTGTAAAATAAAATATTCTTCAATGTGAAAAATACAGGGAAGAATTTGTATTATAATCACAATTTGGTAGAACAGTTAAACAAGAAGCTATAATCAAATTTCATTGAAACAGTTGGAACATATTACAGTACCTTGAAAGTCTTAGTGAGACAGATGGAAGAATGCCTTATTCTGGCTAAAAGATGACAAATCAGATAACTGGGACTCCTACATACACTTCTATTTCCCAGCTTTTCATATCTGCAAAGCAAGTTAAAGAGGAATCCTTCAAAACTGTACTAAAACTCCCACCTTTTTGATTTTTTCTTTTGTGTGTAAGGCTAGTTGTTAATTTTATAATTTTTTATACCCTCCAGTCTCAGTACCTGCCAAAAACAGAAAAGGCTGTGCACTATTAACTTGAGCCAAATATAGGAAAATCTACAGGCAATATTCTGTGAAAGTTCTGTTCTCTCCAAAGGCCAAGGATTTAAACTTTCACAGCATTTAAAGTGCTGTTCACTGGAAAAAAAAAAAAAAACAAAACCAAGACTGTTGCAGGTACCAGGATGTTGAGGGAACTAACAGGCTCTGCAGCCTCTTCCCCCAATTCCTAGGAGTTTGGCTGTGTTCAAAGTCAACTCTGATTTTGCTCGCCTATATAACATGGGATCAAACTGCTGTGAAAATATAAGCTATGAGAATTTGAAGAGGGAGCCTGGCCTATGGTGTTTTTCCTCTTTTCTTGAAAGCTGTATTAAGCTCAGGCCCTTGACCTATGTCCATGTGAGAGTTTTGTGGCAGCTCTGCCTATACCTGGCATTGCACCCCACTGTCCCTGACCTGACCTCACTGACTTGGCTTCCTGGCCATGTGTCAGACCTGAATTGTCACTAAGGACGTGGCTGGCAATCACAGAGCTATTGGCTGACCCTGGTCACTGCCACCAACCATCTTCTCTTCTTGCATGTGTACTCTGTAATGGTATCACAGTGGTAGAGCTGCTGCCCTGCCTGCCTGCTGCATTTCCAGTACCTGGCTCCCTTTTCCATGCACAGCAGTATAGGCTTGCTGTTACCTGTCAGTAAAAAGCTCACATGATGGATTAATGGTTTTGTAGAACACTGAATTCATTTTAAAACTGGGTAAGAAATGATATTTTCCTTTTCTTTTTGACCCTGGAACTGACACAAAGATGACCTGTACGATGCACTGAAAGTTCCTGTATGTCAAAATAGCTGGCAAACTTTCTCAGATTCTCCTACAGTCCTGCAACATCTTTGTTACATTGTGTCTTGGTATATTTCTCCTTTTCTATTTTGTTCATTCAAAAGTAAAACAAATAGTGCTTCATATATACCATACTTGGCTAGCTTGAGGGAATACATATCTGATCTTGCTTGACACACCGAATATAGAAGGACCCTGGGAGCTGGGGTTAGATTTAAATCAGTATTTTAATTCTACAACATGTGTTTATTCCTGTTCCTATTTACAGGTCATCAGAAAATTGCTAGTCCCATATTTTTTCCATCAGAAAAAAATACGTTTAAAGCCCTTAGTAAAGCCCTTAGTACAGACTGAATTCTCTTCAACAAATATATTATTTCAGATATAGAAAAGTTTCAGTTAAAATTGAAGAGCACAAGAAAAGAATTACACAGGAGAGTCTTGGCTGCAAACCCATCTGATGACCCCAGTACCTCCCTCATAAGTTCTCTTTAATATTCCAGCTTTGTACCTAATTCATCAGCAATCTCTCTCTTCAGTATTTCATCTTGCTGGCAATTTATGTGTATATAAAACTAAACATGTATTTATCCACTATAAGACTGAATCCAGAATTAAATAATTTTCCTTCATGTAGGGTATAAAAAACTTGGCTTACTTCTGTATTCACATAAAGAAGCACAGCTCTAATGAAGAGAATAAATGAGACTGTTATATTTTCCAAATGGTTATCTACCGGTTTGGGGAAGTGAAACTTTGTCTTTCTTCACATGAAATTACCAAAGATCTCATAGCCTATTTCCTGTTTCTGATGTCTTCTTTTGCCTTTTGTCTTATTTTTTTTGGAAGGTTTTAATTTTATTGGGGGGAAAAAGAGTTTAGTTTTGGTTTAGTAGTTGTTTTTTTTTCCAGTGAAGAAAATGATGTCTTAAAATGTGTGTGTCAGGTTAAGCATTTAGAACAAAACAACCAATACCCTAATTTACAGTAGCAAGTAAATTAGAGGAAATAATTAAGAGTTACATATAACTTTAGCATAGCATAGATCTTTGCTGATTTAAATGTTCATCCAAAAGTAAAGTCATTAGTTAAACTTGGTTTTCTTTGACTTCAGAAATGTAGGCTGAAAATGGAGCAAACTTAACTTATTTACAGAAATCAGGAAGATGAAACAGATCTAAACTTTAGTGTTGAACCTAAAGAGCAGGAATATTCATTTAGATCTGCCTGATAGGAGCCCTCTTTTGTTGAACTTGATGTAGTTCTACGGAATTCGGATCACACACAAGCCTCCCAGTGTCTTGGCCTTTAGAGACATCACAACATTTCCACCAGTGTATTAAACCTGCAGCAATATTTGCAGCTATGGTTTATTTGCCTGGGTTTTGGGGGTTTTTTTTTTTGCTTCTTTCATCTATGCTTCCTCTGATTTCTGTGACTTTTGGGCTGGTATTGTCATTCTTTTATGGTATTATTTTGACAAAGTTTCTATATACTAAGAATATATCCCATGAACAATTTTCATGATATTATGCAAGAAATGGCCAGAGTTTTGTATCGTTTGAATGGCAAACTTATTAAGATTAGAAACAAAAGTTGACTGAAATAAATGTGTAAGTTCTCATGTATACTGTATCTGATTCCTCTGGTAGTGAAATAGGAAAGTCTTTGTTTTATGAGAAAAAAGAACAATATTGTGTAAAATGTGTGTTTATTTGTCTCTCTATTTGTTGCCAGTGCAGAAGCCTCTGACACCTCTTAATTAGAATTGTATAAACCTGGATATAGGTAATTCACTTATCATCAAAATGTGAAAGTATGTACTTGCCATAATGGTATAAATGTAGTGGTGACCCAGTACCATCCGTTACTGTACGTATCAGTGCAGCCGTGCTTCAGGTCTGTGATGTAAATCCAGGCATGCAATATATTCCATGTTAGTTATACATTAGTACAAAGGGTTAATTAATCAATTTAATAATTTAGTTTTAAATTGTCTGATTTTTCAGTCTTAACACTCCCCTCACATTAGGCTCAAATATGACAATATATGTATGTCTCATATATACTGATATATACACATAAACAGACACATACACATTTATGTGTGTCTGTATACATGTGTGTGTGTGTGTGTGTGTGTGTGTGTGTGTGTGTGTGTGTGTATTCTTTTAGAGATATTTCATATTTGTAAGTAACAGATCTCTTTCTTAGGTGACTAATAGTCTTCTTAAGACTCTTTTCAAGCTGTGATCCATGTTCAGTCCTCTTATGAGGAAAAGAATACTCCTGTATTTTTTACCATACTGTATTGCTTAGCTCTTGAGGCTTGTTATCTTCCCACAAAACTCTTCTATGTGTCTCAAAATTTCTTTGAAGACGGAAACACAGAGCAAGTATCTGGAATGTGCAATTTCTTTTCAGCTCCAGAATGACCACAGAAAGAGGTTTTTAATGGTATTAATTTGAATCCTCTTTCTTCCTGGATAGGAAGCAATAAATGGAGTTGTTCTTCATCTCTTAGTTTATTTTTAGATGTAGTTTATTGTTTTTTAAAAACACATTCTGAACAGAGTTTTAATCCAGTTAAAATATTGGTGAGAGATGGAGACCAGATTGTCTGTCAGTTACTTTTATAAAAAGATTTATAATAAATAGATAGCAATTATTAAATAAAATCATATTCTCCATTGATGTGGTTTAGGTTTGGGGGGTTTTTTCTTGTTTCTTTTTTATGACATGCTATTAAAAACCTTAAAAAATTCTGAGTGCTGAAAGGTGTTAAAGACTTGTTGCTATTCTGCCCACAGCAGTGATTTCAGCGTAGTTTGAGCTATGTTCATTTGCAATGTGTTGTTGGGTAATGTAAGATAGGTATTGTAAGACTATTTAATAAATAATGACATTTATATTGAATTTTTAGAGTAGTATTTTACTGACTGTGATTGTTGTCAAAACATGCATGGCCATTCTTGGAAAAAGAAACATATGACTTGCATTTTAAAGTTTGTTTTGCTTTGGTCATTATTTTTACTTGTTTATAGTCTTTAATGAGATTTACATGGCCTTTGACAGTATAGATGCCAAGTATACCCTGTGTTAAAATAGTAACATTTACAGTAAATAGGCAATATAGTTTCATTTACATCATGCATAGAAAATATTAATGAGGAATGAACTACAAATTATTCCAATTTTGTGGAAAAAGAATAAGATATTGTCTAAGCTTCAGTACAGACATCGTCTATGCTCCTTACAGTATTCTTTTGGTGAGTGTACTGTTCTTAGTAAATTACTTTAAATATTTTTACTATTTTAAAATTATGACCTAGTGAATATTGTTGCTACGACATTGCAGGGAGCCTAGTGAGTGTTGGATGATTTTAGTATTTTCAGGAAAACAAATAGATTTTTCTTTAATTAATTTTCTCATTTACTTCTTTAGAAGAGCTATATATGCCAGACTAATACTTGCAGATTATTTAGAAAGTGTCTGTTCCATATAAATACTAGACAGTTTATTTAGCAAGCTCCGCCAGAGTCACCCCTAATTTCTTACCTGTAAGGATATAATTTATTACAATATTATTGTTCTCTATTCAGTTTCTATTCTGTGTGCCATGGAGAAAAGTTAACTTGTTGTAAGTGAGGGAGTTTTTTAGATTTAATTCATCAGTAATCATCATGACTGCTATGCTGGAAATTTGATTTGTGTAATAATTTAGACATGAATGGAATATTTACAATTAAACAAGCACATAAAAAGAATAAATAATTAAATACTCTAAGCTTGACAATAGAGAAAGACATATTCTACAACCCAATGACAAAACACCTTTACTGATTACAATTTTAGATATTTTCATCAATACCTATTGAATGAAATATTTGATTTATCATTTTCTAAAATATAAAGTGGGAATATATTTTAATAACTTCATATTCCTCTTTTTTCTCTTTCATTTTTCCTAGTACTAAATGCATAAATATGGGTCGACTGCAAATTAAATTATTTTGCCAGAACAAGTAACATGTTCTTGTTAGCTAAAACAGAACATCAGATTTATTGCATTAGTAAATACAATAAGTAAAAGGCACTCTCAAAAATATTTAAAGAGAAGTGTTTTCTTTTCCCTCTTCTTTTATTTAAGTCATTATTATTATTTATTTTTAATTTTAAGTATCTGATGTTTCTAAATTAACTTTTAAAGGAAAGTGAAGGCTGAAAAATAGGACTCATAACTCATTTTGTCAAGCTGATAAAAATATACTTATAAATGAAAAGAAACAGCAATAAATTATTACTTTTTTGATTGATGGATTGCATTATGTTGTTCAGATACAGTAGGGGTATAAAATAAATCTTACTCTAATAACTGCCCTGTTGGATATTATTATAAATTTCCTAATTAGAAATGTATACATGTCTTATACTACCAGAAGTGTGATTAACTCTTAACATACTGAGAAAATATATGTTATCTATGTACACTTTGAGATCTTCTGAAATGCAAAACATGATTAACTAAACTTTTTGACAAATTAAGATTCTTGTTTATACTGTAATTTTTACAGCAATCAACATGAAGTGTTAAAATGTCATCACCTGCTATTTTGCATATAATTATCTTCAAAATGACAATGTCAAAATCTAGTTAAAATGTCCATTGAAATGTTATTTTATATGTTGCTTCTCCCTGGCTCGGTAAGCGGCAGCATTTTATTTTTTCTAATGGTTCCTATGTTTAAAATTCATCACTCAGAGTAACTTAAAAAAATACTTGAAATCATGACCCTTATTTTATTTAACAAGCTCACAAAATTTATTGATGCTGCACAGTTTTGGTGCAAAGATGAAGATCTACTGAATTTTACAACTGGCCGTGATGTGATAGCTCTGATTGCGTACCATCAAGCCTGTTGGGAGTAGTCCTTTGCATAAACCTTAAGACAAGTGTAAGATTCTAACTCCAGCATTATTAAACAAAGAATTAACATGGATAACTATGCACTTTAGTATCACCACTAACTTAGATCACTCATTTCACATTAAGTTAAGCTGAATTTGAAATCAGTCAGGAACCTTTTTTTTTGCTGTTTTAAGAAGTATATATATATATTTTAAATTACACTTACTAAAAGCCATGTTATAATAAAGGTTAATCAAATTTCTCTGATAAATGTAATTAATACCTTATTAAATTAATTATTATTTCAAAACAAATTTCAGCAAATAATTTCTATTAAACAACTTAGAAAAAACATTTTTTATTGCTTACAAAACTAATTTGTCCATTTCTTTTCTCCTGGTTTCTTACAGTATTGATTGTAAAAATTTTGTAGTATTCAAAAAAAAAGAGTTGGTTTGGGTTTGGTTCATAACATAAACATTATTATATTATTTCTGTGCCTCAGAAAGATAACTGATCTGAGACACTTGGAAAACAGACAGAACTAAAATATTTTAGGAAACAGAAAGAATAAGTGGGATTTCTTGTAAACATAGTCCCAAAAAGAAACATTTAAAAAGAATGTTTTAATAATTTCTTAATTTTTTCTTCCAGTGGTCTCTATTTTTAAACAAAAAAAATATTAATTATCTTAATATTCTACTTTGTGGCACAGTGGTACAACAGAGTTTTCTCAGTATGTTTTGTTTCCGTACTTGTACATGATCTTGAATGCCAATACTGAGTTATGCTTTGTTTATGGAGCCTTATGTATAGATATATTTAACACTTAAATTCCATCTCTCCCTAAACATAAAAACATAGATTCTAATTCTGAAAAGCATTTTGACAAATTTGAAAATTTTGATGTTTCTTTCCGATGGCCTTGACAGAACTTTACAAAATATGATGGGACTACTGTGAGGGGATCTCAGATTAATGCCCCGCCTGGGTACCAGAGATAGCAGAGTTTGAAGGTTTGCAATGGCTGCTGCACAGGCGCATGTCCTTTTCTGCATGCATTTCTGACTGATAAGTGAAAAACAACTTGTACAATCCTGATATAAACAGAAGTATATTGTTTGAAGACAAAAGTTGTCATGACGATACTGTTGACAGTTTTTATTCTACATTCTCTAGTTCTTTAATACAGTTTGTATATTGATATATAGAGTTTATTAGCTTCCATAAAGAAGTGAAATATTTGAAAGAGAAGGCTGTAGAGCTACAATGAGATCAAGACTGGCAGCGGAAGTGACAGAGGAGAGTGATGGGAAAGGGGAAGATTTGATAGAAAGTTTTGAGAAAGTGTGAAACAGAAGGCTGCAAAGAGGTGTGCAGAAAAGGCAATAGGAAAAGAGAGTATGCATGAAGATGAAGGATGAGGGAAAAAAAAATTTTGAGTGAGAGCGATTGGTTAAAGACAAAAATAAAAGACAATCTGTGCTTCTGTCACAACAACCCCATGCAGCACTGCAGACTTAGGGAAGACTGGCTGAAAAGCAGCCCAGCAGAAAACTGGTTTACAGCAGCAGAGCATGAGTCAGTGTGTGCCCAGGTGGCCAAGAAGGCCAATGCTGTCCTGTACTGTATCAGCAGTAGAGTGGACAACAGGACCAAGGAAGTCATTGTCCCCCTGTTCTCAGCATTGGTGAGGCTGCACCTCAAATCCTGTGTTCGGTTTTGGACTCCTAACTATAAAAAAGTTATTGAGGTGCTGGAGCATGTCCAGAAGCTGGTAAAGGGAGCACAAGTCTGATGAGGAGCAGCTGAGGGAGCTAGAGGTGTTTAGCCTGGGATAAAAGAGGCTCAGGGGAGATCATATCACCCTCTGCAATTCCCTGAAAGGAGGCTGCAGCCAGGTGGAGGTTGGTCTCTTCTCCCAGGCAACTGGTGTCTAGACAAGAGAACATAGCCTCCAACTGTGCCAGGTGAGGTTTGTATTGGACATCAGGAAGAATTTTTTTCACTGAAAGAGTGGTTAAGCATTGGAACAGACTGCCCAAGAAGGTGGTAGAGTCACAATCCCTGGAGGTGTTCAAGAAATGACTGGACATGACACTTTGTGACATGGTCAAGGTGATAAGGTGATAATCGATCAAAGGTTGGACTCTATGATCTTGGAGGTCTTTCCTAACCTTAATGATTCTGGGACTCCCGGGTTTTCTGGGATTGTCTTTCTTTATTCACTAATCTCTTGTCATTTCCTAGGAAAGGTTCTCTTTTTCCCTCTAAAGTTTGTCACTTCATTAATGTAGCAGGAAGCAAAAGAATGATTACACAGCATGTGTTAGTTCTTTTCTAATGCAACAAGAAATAAATATAATAGACTTGTTAACAGCATTTTCTATAGCTTGCTTTCTCTCCTTCACTCCTCCGTCTACCCCTGCACTTTTTTTTACCTTTTTTTTTTTTTTTTGTTACAGTAATTGCTGTCTGAGCCTCAAAGGCTAAAAATCGTTTTTCATCTCATGCATGAAGAATTTTAGTCTGATTGATGACAGCTATGGAACCTTTCCTTAGTCACTAAGCTGCACTAATTTGCAAGCTAAAACAATATTAGCAAATTGTTAATGATCCATGAAACTGCAGCAGCAGCCTTAAATGTTATGCTCAGAACTTTCTTACAACTAAAGCAGCTTACCTAAATTCCCACAATGGACACAAAATGAGATGGCATTTACAAAAAAACAACGGTAGCAACCAAAATAATAATTGTGAAAGTGACAGGCTTGGCTAATGCAGTACGTTAGTGTGAATAATTTGTATTGAGGGCATGTGAACAATTAACATTAAAACCCAGACCTAGTTTGTAGCAGTTTGGATTTAATTTTCACATTGAGCTAAAGCTGGTGCACACATTTCCTGTCTGCACTTAATGGATGAAATTTTCTTCTATTTCTATCACTGCGTGGTTGGATTTTTAAATGAACTGGAATTCTTTAAAAGGAAAACAGAGCTAATTTTGAAAATAACCTGCATCACTTTGCATATTGAAAGAATAGGATTTTTTTTTTTCCCTTAATGGAGCCCAAAATGCTGTTTGATGATTTATTTTTTGAAGTGTTTTGAGAAATTCTGTTGAATGAGCAATATTCAAGCTGTTTCATGCTATCAGAGCATGTGGTAGGCTAGTTCCTAGTCAATGTTGGTGTACAAGAAAACACAGATTATTTTCAGCTGTGTATTTGCCATCAAGAAAAGGAGACTGATAAAGAAATATGGCCTTGTTTGAAACCTGTGTGATACACTACAGTTAGCAGGAAGAGTTTAAACCAAAACATTGCTCCTTTCCAGGTCACATGAAGCTTGTGTGTGCATGTGCATGTGTGTAAAGGGATTTATAAAGTATATTATTAGTGTGTCCCATATGTAAAAATTTAAACATTTTCTCAAAAATCAAAGTGGTGCAATGTCAAGCTATTCTGAAACACAGGAAAATAAATGTATCTAATACATACAAAAAGAAAAAAAACTTTTATAGATAAAGAAAGGCACAGATGTTTCTGGATGCTTTCAAATAATTAAGAATTAAAGTTCAGCAGGAAGACTCTCATATTTGTAACTTCATAATCTGTTAATCAGAGCCAGTTTGTGTCATTTAATCTTATCCTTTCTACAATAGTGGAATAAAGATTTAGCAATACTTCTCAAACATGATGCATTATTTTGTATCAATTATGTTGTATTTTATTGTAGGTAAACAATACTCTTATTAATTACATTCTCGGGAAATTAAAAAAGTACCTCCTAAACTGAAGTCTTCTGAGCAAACATATACAGAGATTGTACCATTCTAGAAAGTGTAGAAACCCAAGCAGAGACAGGATGAATTTGAGTGAGTAGAGGACAATAAGAGCTAATGAAGTTCTACATGCTCATCTAGATCATCCTTTGTACTGGAACTGTTTTTAACTGATGGAACAAATATTTCAAAGCAACACTTAATCTTTTTTGGTCATTTTCAGTTTCAGAGTTTCAAGGTCATAGCGAACGGTGGTTTTAGACTCCTGAACACAGTGTTACATTTACTACTCTTGTGCGATTGTCAGGTTCTGTAGCAAGATATTTTTATGTGGTACCAGAATCAAAAAGTACATTAACACAATGTATGAATTCTCTATTAAATTTTTTTTTAGTTTTTTAAAGTTTTTGTCTAATTCATCAATACATCAGTATAAGTTGAAGCAATGTTCTCTTTTATTTCCATGGAAGGCAATTGTGTATTTTATTGCATTGTTTTTCCTTTGTGATCACCTTCTACAGCACTTTCCATCTGAAGAAAAACTGAGTGTAGGATAACATCACCAATATCCTTCGGTTGCTGAAGAGCTCAGTTTACACATCATAAATTTAACTCCCTATGACTGCATTCGTTATTTTTCATTAGAGCAAGAGAAATAACTATACTTATCTCTTAAACGTAATTATTTTTATAGCAAAAGGGAACTGGGAATGTCAAGATTTTTTGGAATCCCACTTACAGTTATTAAAACTCACTTTTTAAAGTTTAAAATACAAAGAAAATGTTATTAGGATGCTTTGTCTTTCACTGGGCTAACTAAAAATACTCTAAATTGTTATCTATTTACAAAGAATGATCAATCAGCTCCTATTTCATCCAAACCTCTGTATCTGTCAATAGACTATTTGCTTACAAAATATACTGGAAAATTTTGAAGATATCACCTAAAAAATTACAGAAATAATGCTCAAGTTTTCTGTAGGAAGAGAAGTAAAAGGTCAATCTATGTCAAAATGTTTCTAAGAAAGCCAGTTACAAGAGACATTTTACCACACTGAAGTCAATCAGAATTTAACAATAAAGACAAGACTGATATTTCAAGTATTAGTAATCATACCTTTGCTGTAAAATTGATGTATATTAGTAGAAAAAACAGAGAAGTGATAAAGCAACATTTGTGAAAGGAGATGCATAAAAGGGTGCCTTTAGAAGATATGATATATGAATAATCAACAGGACTGTCAGTGAGTCCTTCCTGTCTTGTTAAGGAAAAGGTGAACTAAAATTCCTTCAGGATTAAGGAATTTACTGTTTTATTGAAAAAAATATTAAAGTTTGGAGATTAGGAATTTTGAAACATTTCCTTCAATATATCATTTTAGGTCATGTGAAGTCTTTGGGTTTTTCTATGAAGAATTACCTGTCATAGGCTCTGACATGGACCTTGAAAAGTAGTTGTGAATAAGAACTGAGAGTGCTACACAAAGAGCATTAAATTATAAAACATCTTATAAGCATGGACAGATGTCATAACAAAACATGTCAGCAGATTTTTATGTTTTCTGAATGTTGGACTTGTTGTTTTAATATATTATAATTGATTTAATATTATATCATTACCACCACATTCTGATTTACAAGTTACAAGATGTCTTGTGGTCCCAGTGACTCATCACAAAATGTGTTCTGAACATTTTTCCCCTACATAAAAACACCATTATGCTAACATAAAAGGAAAACAAAATTGTAAAAAAGTAGAATTATTCAAAAATTGCAAGGATGATATAACTGTGAGAAACTTAAAAAAATTCTCTAAACAATTTCGTATTTTCCACTTTTTGCTTTGATTGAAAAGAGAAGAGAAAGAGAAAATTTGAAGTTTTCAAGTAACATTCTCTTTTCTACATACTTTGAGATTATAAGAACATAATAAACTAGTTCTACCTAAATAATTATATGAATTTTAAGGATACACTGTGACCTCTGTATGTCATTTACTCAGGCAATGCTTTCCATAAGTAAACTGAAGATTTTATTTTCAAAGTTTACGACATACAAACATACTGTAAAACCAGAAATGCAGTGCTGCTCATAAATATCCTTCAGTAAGTTTAACAGTGCATTTGGCAGTAAATAACATTTGAAACGTATCTCCAAGTTCCTTTTAAAGGCCAGTTTCTTTATAGTCAAAGAAATGCTTCTCTCAGCATTTGAAAACAGTTTTAACAGAAGCTCCTCCAAAACGCAGCATTCACCTAAAAATCTTGAACTTGCTGTTATATAAGGTAATGTATTGATTCTTCTGTTTTGCTAGATGCACATTTTTTGTTAAACCAAGTATAATAAAACCTTTATCTGTATCTTTAAAACCTTACAGCAATTGTAATGTTTGATAGAGCCTGGCACCTTTTATGAAACTTTAAGAAAATATTCTTTTTATTTTCAAGGTCATAAGGTTACATCAAAAGTCTGTTCTGGTTCCTAGAGTGGTTGAAACTTTTGAACAAAGTCCAGGAGAACATTTATAAAGACTCATCCATCAATTGTTCAAAAATATGAAATTTAAGAGAAACTGGTTAAAAAAAAAAAGATGGAAAAATTTTCTTTTTTTTTTAATCAGGTATGTATGAAAGTTTCTTCAGAACTCCACTAGGGCTGTAATTCCCTGATTTAGCAACGTACTATTTGTGATAGTGATCTTTCATTGTGACTAATATGCTGCTTACCAAAGTGCTGCAATGCCATCAGTCACTTTGTAGTTTCCAAAGATGAAACAAATTAGAAAACTTTCTTTAAACCGTAACTCTGTGAAAGTATGAGGTTGGTGAGTTTGCTTTATAAAGACTTTTGAAAGCATTTTTTAATTGTTACTCTACACCACTGGAGATGAAAACTCCTTGAGTTTTATTTTATATTTTATATGTAGGAAAAATAAGTAAGTCATGTCAGAGTTAAGTGAAAATTTTGATTTTTTTGGAAAAACATGAAAAGAATTATAATGAGTTCCTTAATCAAGTTTAGACAAAACCCAATCACTTCAAGATTACTTTTGAGTGTGCTGTTCAAATTATCCATGGAGCTATCAGTTTCATGAGGATCTAACACTCCCGAGATTCATTGAGAAACAAGATGACATCCTCTGATCCATTGAATTAAACTTCTCTGACTAAATTATTCCTCTATGTTCAATTTGGCCCTGACACACCTTTTAGAAATAACACTGAGATTCATCCTGGAATGGTATAAATTTCTCTCTAGACATGTCCAGATGCATTTGATTTACTTGGCAAAACAGGGATGCTGCAGGGGTGGCCTCTGTGATAAGAGGTCATGGGCTTCTCCATGCTGGACACAGATGATTCCAGGCAGTTCAAAGGGACCCACTGCAGGGCACAGCTGAGCCCACCAGCTGGGCTGGTGCAGCCTCTGTGAAAACATATTTGAGAAAGAGTAAAAAATGTTA
This sequence comes from Orthonyx spaldingii, assembly GCA_013397795.1. Classification (NCBI taxonomy): domain Eukaryota; kingdom Metazoa; phylum Chordata; class Aves; order Passeriformes; family Orthonychidae; genus Orthonyx; species Orthonyx spaldingii. The sequence goes on from VZTJ01005995.1 coordinate 777,791, forward strand.
TGCAGTAGGTGTGGCAGAGGAGTGAGAAAAGTGTCATAGAAACAATCCTGCAGACACCTAGATCAGTGGGGAAGGAGAGAGGGAGGTGGTCCGGGTGCTGGATCTGAGGTTCATCTCCAGCCAACGGAGAATGGTGAAGTATGTGTGCAGTTCATGGAAGAATACAACAGAGATATCCATGCTGCTGTCTGTCAAGGAACTTCTTGAAGGAAGCTGCAAGCCATGGAGCATCCATGCTAGAGCAGGCTCCTGGCAGAAATTGTGGCCTGTGAGGCACCCATGCTGGACCAGTTCATCCTTGAACGACTGCACCCCATGGATACAACACACTCTGGAGCAGTTTTTCAAGCACTGCAGCCCATGGGAAGGACAGATGTTGGAGATGTTTCTAGAGGGTTGTATCTTATGGGAGGAAACCCATGCCAGAGCTTGGGAAAACAGTGATGAGGAATGAATGACAGAAGTCAAGTGTTATAAACTGACTGCAACCCCCCATTCCTCATCCCCTGTGCTACTTGGAGTGGGAAGAAGCAAAAAAGATATGAACAAAGTTAAACCTAGAAAGAAGGGGAAGGGTGAGGAGAGGTATTTTTAGTTTTTTCTTTGTTGCTCATCATCCTTTTCCACTTTTAATTGACAAAAAGTTAAATCACTCTTCCCCAGTTGAGCCTATTTTGTCTCCTATGTTAAGTGGTTAGCAATTACCGTGGTTTTAAGACTTGAAGAGATGATTCTGCCCCTCTACTTTGCTCTGATGAGAGTCCACCTTGAGTACTGCATTCATATTTTGGATTCCCAGCACAGGAAAAACATTGACTTTTTGGAGAGAGTCCAGAGGAGGGTCAGAAAGATGATTAGAGGGATGAAGAACCTCTCCTACAAGGAAAGGCTAAGAGAATTGGGATTGTTCAGCCTGGAAAAAAGGCTGCTTCAAGGTGACGTAATTGAGGCCTCCCAGTACCAGAACACAGCCTACAAGAAGGAGGGACTTTCTTCAAGGGCATGTGGTGATAGGACAAGGGGGAATGGATTTACACTGAAAGAGGGTAGGTTTAGATTAGATAGTAGGAAAAACCTCTTTACTATGAGGATGGTATGGCACTGAAACAGGTTACCCAGGGACTGTCCCTGGAGGTGTTCAACACCAGGTTGGATTGGGGCTCTGAGCAACCTGGTCTCGTGGAAAGTGTCCCTGCACATGGCAAGGGAGTTGGAACTAGATGATCTTTAAGGTCCCTTCCAACATAAACCATTCTGTGATTCTATGATTCTACGAATATTGAAATGCTACTCACGAGTTTGCAAATGTTATCTTTTATTCCAGGAGAGAACAACACAGGATCATAATCTTTGCCTGAAGTGTTTTCATAACTTTTTCTATAAAGAAAATGTATCATACCCTACTTTTAGTTAATTGTTTTAAATATAATGGAAGGAAATTTATCAGAAATTTGTTTTAAAAAATCATGAGAACTCAAAACAAGAAAAATTAAAAAACCATGAGCAATTCATAAAAAAATCCCTCATAAAAGCTAGCTGAAGGGAATCAGAACTTTTTCTGGAAGGGTTTATGTTAAGATCTGAACATTCAAAGTCAAAATTAATTTTCAGTTTGTTTATATTTCTATGTTACCTGCTAGAATTTTGTGTTAGAATATGGAGGAAGAATACTTTAAAAAGTTACAGAAAAAGCAGCATACAACATTTAGATGAAAATCTTAAAATGGGAAAAAAAATTCAAAGTAATTTCTCCCTCCGAATAGAAAAGTAATACCTAGGATTTAACACTGATCTCAAACAGTGAATTATATTTTAAGGTGTTAACATAGCACATTTTTCCATGTGCTATTGCAGTTGATTCTCTTTTCTTTTTTAAAACTTGGAAAGAGATATATTGAGAGAAAGTGTAATGGCAAAAAATGTGATCAATTGAAAAAGCATAGCTTTTACCCTATATAGAGGGTAATGACTTCAATGCTTGCATGTTATTCTATCACTCTTCTCTCAAAAGATAAATCCACTTGTGACCCTCTGATCCACTCATAGGTGACAGAATAAATTTATCACACTGCTGCAGTCTCACTGATTTGAATAGCAAGATAGTTGTTGAGAACCGTGCCTTGTAATTTCACCTTTGATGGCTGTAAAATTTTGTCTTTTACAACATTTTGCATCTGTCAGTGTCATATTCACAGTTGTTATATTCCTGAAATCAGACTGCTTGAAATCAGCCATATTTGGCCACAAAAAGTATATTTGCCTTTCTTTAAAGTTTTAACAAACTTTACACAACTAAAATAATTTTAGGTTACTTTATATGCAAAGTAAATTTATTATATTCCACAATAGGAATTAGATGAAAAGATGTTAATAGTGGCAGCAGGAAAATCTTGCAAGAAATTCTGTCACTTTGTAGGATGCCATCTTTTAACAATTGTATGAATAACCATATTGAATAACGTATCTGAGAGAGTGGTTTTAAATTGCAAAAAGAGACTAAAGAAAGCAAATCACTGCTAAATCTCACTGTTCTTTTATGAAACCTGAACTAAAACTGACACTATTCTTCCTCAATCTATAAAATAAGATTTAAATCCTCAGCCTGTGAGATTTAGAAGTATGGAGAATGTAGAACGTAGAAAGTTTTATTAAAATCTCTTCAAGATGTTATATTTATGTTTTAGAATATGTAAATCTTCCACATATATTCCTACACAATGAAAAAATAACATTTTCTTTTAAAAATCACTAAAATATGTTAAAATTGTATAAACTGAACATTTACAAATTTTGAAAGCAACCATTTTCTAATCACTTAGAAATTTTTCATACTATTAATTGTGTATTTGTTTAGAAAGTTCATTTATCTGTTCTTCTCTTTCTTTTTAACTTCAGTGCTTCTCTTTTTTCTATTTTTCTCCTCCATACAATGAATTAAGAATAGCTTGTTGGAAAAAATAGATTCAGCCCCACTTCAGTAAATGAAAAAGAAAATGAACATACTAGAATTCTTACATCATTTTTAAATATGTACAATTATTGGCCACTTAATAGTTTAGTGGTCTATTTGCATAGAAAAAGTGCAAAAAAATTGCAGAAACTTAATTTTGTTCCAGCATGCTTTGAGTTTATTGTGGAATTCTGTTTTTAGACAACAACAATATTTTGAATCCATAAAGATCACATTTGGACAGTGTCCACTCTGCACTTCAATATGGTGATCTTTTATGCCATGTTGTCTCCTCTGAACTCTCCTCTTTGTTGGTGACAGAAGTGCAGAATTTTCCTCCCTTGTAAATAGTCTCTTTTTCTTCATGCTACTCCAGAGATATATGACACTGTAGAGTAGCAAATTGCAGAAAAGACAGTTGACCAAGTCACTGTAAAATCACATCTTTCCCCATGGCTTTAAGAGACAAATCTAAATGACATAACTGTTCCCTGATTGTATTCTCACTAATAAGTCAAAGTCACCTTAACCAGCACATACTTGTTGGGGAAACAGTAAATAGTTTTTACATGCAAGTCCTTTTTTACAGTACCATGGTCAAGAAAGCTGACAATTTCCTTTATAGAGTCTTTATTTTTCCCAGATTTTTGGCCCCTTTCTGTTAACAAAGAGGGAGTAAACCTCTAATTTCCTACAAGCTTAGCATTTATTAAGAAATCTCGTGTCCATTATAAATATCCTTTTATGACAGAAAATGTTAGTGATGACTCTTTTTGCATGAGTTATCATTTACTGAACTTTGGTATTGGTTTGATTAATAGCTATAAGAGCGTAACAAAGCATTTGAAGTGGTAGCGTTGTTGGATGTTTCCCTTTACCTTTATTTGACCAAGATTACAATGGGTCAAATGAGTTAAATAAATGCATAGACTTATCATACAAAAGAAGCTCTGGTGAGACCCCTCTTGGAGCACTGCATTCAACTCTGGGGTCCCCAGCACAGGAAGAACAATTGACTTCTTGGACCAGGTTCAGAAGATGATCAGCAAGATGATTAGAGGGATGGAGAACCTTTCCTACCAGGAAAGCCTAAAAGAATTGGGATTGTTCAGGCTGGAATAAGGCAGCTTCAGCGTGATCTAATTGTGACCTTCCAGTACCAGAAGAGAGCCTACATGAAAGAGTAGAACTTTGTAAAAGAGCATGCAGTGACAGGACAAGAGAGAATGGCTTTAAACTGTGTCGTGGGTTTACCCAGGAAGGGTCAGTCTTGCAAGTGACCTATGGTGCAGGAAGCAGTGCACCTTGCTTCCTGAGAAACAGAGCCAGTGACCAGCTAGTTTTAAGTATTGATGGGTATATAATCCAATTAAAAGTTGTTCCGCCTCCAGGGAAAAAA
>VZTJ01005995.1:782855-847180 GCA_013397795.1 Orthonyx spaldingii
AATTGCAGCCTGATGAGACATTTGGGTGGAGAAGAGAAGAGGCTGTGGTCGGGATCCCTTGCCCCGGGGAATGGTCAAGGAAAATTTATGTTGCCAGTCATGGAAGAAGGAAATTTCTTTGCTGCAGTAGTAGAACAATTCATCCTTAAAAAAAACACCCCGTGAACTGCCATGACCCACCGTGGTGGCAGTGGGAGGGCTGCTGGTGTGGGAGGGACATTCCACAACGGGCAGAAGTCTTTTTCTCCTGGGCGGCTGCTAGTTGTGACGCTGAAAACCATAAGAACTGTATTTCTTGTGGAGAAGTCAATGTGATAAAGGAGAAAAAAACTCCTCTCCCTAAATGAACTGAAAGGAGACTAGTTTGGAAGTGGTGGACTGACTGAAAGTCAAAGAGTTGTTTTTTTGTGTTGTCATTAAAAGAATGGAGAAGTGAGAAAAGCAAGGGTGTTCTGACGGTTTTGTTCTGGTTCTTGAGGGTTTTTTCCTTCCTTTTAAGTCTGTTGGTAAGCTTTCTTTGTATTCTTTGAAGTTTAGGCCTGCTTTGCCTGCTCCTAGTCTTTGTCTCACGGCAAAATTGAATAAAGTCCAGTGAGTGTGCTAGCGTTTAGCCAAAAAAGTCAAGTGAACGAACTCAAACCACTACACGAAATTGGTGTTTCTGCCTGGTTTTGAACCGAACAAGTACAATTAGTGGAGAATGCAGGCAATTAATAAAAACTTGAAATAAGGATTGAAACAAATAATAAACAAAGCATGTATTAAGTTGTAAAGTTATGTAAATGATAATAGAAATTGTATGTTGTAATAGTAATGTAAGATCTAGAAGTGAAAGTTAGTGTAAGAAGTTTTTCTTCTGTTTAGTTTAGTAATTTTAACTGTTCTAAGTAAGGATTGTATAATGACTGTAATTTTAATGATAAGTTTTACATATGTTTTTTTCCCTGAAAGCGAGAGGTGGAGTGTCGTGGGTTTACCCAGGAAGGGTCAGTCTTGCAAGTGACCTGTGGTACAGGAAGCAGTGTACCTTGCTTCCTGAGAAACAGAGCCAGTGACCAGCTAGTTTTAAGTATTGATGGGTATATAATCCAATTAAAAGTTGTTCCGCCTCCAGGGAAAAAACCATATTTAAGAGAAGGTAGGTTTAGTTTAGATACTAGAGAAAAATTCTTTTCTGTGAGGATGGTAAGGCACTGGAGCAGGTTGCCCAGAGAAGCTGTGGATGGTCCATCCCTGGAAGTGTTCAAGGCCAGGTTGGATGGAGGTCTGAGCAAGATGGTCTAATGGAAGATGTCCCTGCCCATGGCAAGGGAATTGAAACAAGATGATATTTAAGGTCCCTTCCAACTCAGGCCAGTCTCTGATTCTTTGATCAGAAGATGCCAAAGATGATTAAATATTATGAAATATGTCATGCAAACAAACAAGACATGCATAAATAAGTTGATGAATTAAATACATAATTTTGTGACTGTATAAAAAGTTAATTGCATAAGGCAGCTGATAGGCTAAACCAGTAGCAATGAAGCTGATACACCCTCCAAATGGAGTACGTATTAATTTGGCATTTTAATGGTGATACTGTTCAGACTGAATCACACAGAAAGTAAAAAAATATCTCTGTTCTGTGAGCAGGCTTCCTGGTTTAAACACTTGGATGACAGGATACAACTTGTGAGGTGATGTAAGTAAATTGAGAAATTGATTTTTTCTGGCACTAAATAACTTCTGGAGTCAGGCTGGGATACAATAAATGAAAAGGCTAGGAAAGCAAGATACAGAGAGGCAAAGAGATCAAGCAGTAGGCTGCATAAAGTAAAATTTAGATATTATACTTACAAAAAGAAAATATGCAGTCAATGTAAATAATTCTTTAAGCTGATGTGATAATGTACTTCATTCTTGCATCCTTCAGTGTCTAAGGCTTTCCATTACAAAGACTATTTTGCGGTATTGTTCATTACCGTCAGCAAAGTCAGCCATAATTCTTCAAAGTGATCCAAGCCAGAGTGCATATTTAACAACTCTTTTGCTTTCTAAATGTTTTATCTTTATTTGTTCAACATGTAGGTTTACTCTGGAGCAATTCAAATTCACCACATCTCTGGGGAGGTCATTCTAGTGATTGATTTCTCTCACTGTGTAAAATTTCTTTCTTATATCAAGAGAAAACCTCTCCTACTGTAACTCATATCCATTGACCCTTCTCCGTGTGGTTCCTCATGAAGAGAGAGCTTCTATTCTCTTTGTAGGCACCCTTTAAGTATTCAAATACTGCGAGGAGGTCCACTGAGGTCTTCTCTTCTCCAGGAGAAAAGACCTAACACCTTCAGTCATTCCTCATAGGCAGGTAGTTCAGCCCTTTGATCATAACTATGGGCCTACCTTGGACCTGCTCAAGTCTGTCTACATCTTTTGGGAATTGTGAAGACTAGAACTGGACACAACATTTGAGGTTAGACCTGACAAGCACTGAATAGAGTGGGATGATCATGACCCTACTTCTGTAAGTAATACCCCTGAAGATGTAGCTCAGGATCTGACTTGCCTTTATTACTGCAGTGACATCCTACTAACTTTGGTGTTGCCTACCATGAACCCCACATTTCTTTCAGCAAGGCTGTTTCCAGCCACAAGAGATCCCAGCCTGTTCTGGACTTTTTGATTGTTCAATTCCAGGTGCAGAACTCTACACTTGTCTTCATTAAACTTCATACTGTTCATACTAGCCCACTCTTTCAGCCTGTGTAGGTCTCTGTAAGATGGCTCAAAATATATGATGTTTTGAACACATCGCCCAGCTTGGTGTCATCAGCAAATGAGGCAGTGGTGTTTTCAATCACATCATCCAGACCGTTTGTGAAGATATTGAACAGGATGGGCCCCCAGGTTAATCACTGGGAAGCATCATTGCAACAGTCTGCCAGGCTGAGTTAAAACCAGTAATGACCACATTCTGAGTGCAACCTGTCGGCTGATTTCCTACCCACCTCACTGTCTACTTATCCAATATGTGTCTTGACAAGCTTAGGCCAAACTTAAGAAACATCGAATCACAGAATGATTGAGGCTGGAAAGGACCCCATCCAACTTCCCAAGCAGAGCCACCTAGAGCCACTTATCCAGGACCATGTCCAGAAAACATCTGAATAACTCCAAGGGTGGAGACTCCTCAACCTTCCTAGAAAACCTATTCCAGTGTTCAGTCACCCGTATAATGAAAAAGGGTTTCCTGATATTCAAGTGAACCATCCTGTGTTTTTGGATGTACTTATTGTCTCTGGTACTGTCACTGGACACCACTGAAAAGAGCCTGGTTCCATCTTTACAAGCATCCATCAGGCATATGTATGTACCCACAATATGTTTATGTGTTTTAGGACATCCCAGAAGCTTTCTGCATTGCTAACTTTCACATATAAGCTCATAAACAATCTTTGGTTCTGATATTATACAGTAACACTACTATTCTGAAGAACTGCCAAATACAGAGTATCTTCAGATTCTTTAGAAATATCAAAACATCAACCTACATAGAGATAAAATATGGTCCTTTAAAATTCTTCCATTTAAAAGAATTTTTAAAAACACCTATTTTAATGAATCTGTTTATATCTGATTTTGTTTTAATTGAGTATTTCTCAATAAATAAAACCCCCATGCTAATATCTTTTTCAATATTAAGTTGAATTGGCACTCGTTAAGTGAGATAAAGTATACTTAGGGAATGTGTATTATTTTCTATTAACTGCAGAGAGTTCCCTTATTATTCATGTGTGAGAAGTGTCAACATTTGTTAGTTTAAAGTGGGTTATATGAATTCTTCCAAAAATTTCAAAATACATTTGCAAAAAGGCTTGCCGATTTCTACTATCCGCTGCCATACTAGTTCTTCAGCCAGTAGCATAACAGTGGTGGCTCATGGATCTCTCTGTCTCCTTGAAGAGAATAGAATAGAATAGAATAGAATAGAATAGAATAGAATAGAATAGAATAGAATAGAATAGAATAGAATAGAATAGAATAGAATAGAATAGAATAGAATAGAATAGAATAGAATAGAATAGAATAGAATAGAATAGAATAGAATAGAATAGAATAGAATAGAATAGAATAGAATAGAATAGAATAGAATAGAATAGAATAGAATAGAATAGAATAGAATAGAATAGAATAGAATAGAATAGAATAGAATAGAATAGAATAGAATAGAATAGAATAGAATAGAATAGAATAGAATAGAATAGAATAGAATAGAATAGAATAGAATAGAATAGAATAGAATAGAATAGAATAGAATAGAATAGAATAGAATAGAATAGAATAGAATAGAATAGAATAGAATAGAATAGAATAGAATAGAATAGAATAGAATAGAATAGAATAGAATAGAATAGAATAGAATAGAATAGAATAGAATAGAATAGAATAGAATAGAATAGAATAGAATAGAATAGAATAGAATAGAATAGAATAGAATAGAATAGAATAGAATAGAATAGAATAGAATAGAATAGAATAGAATAGAATAGAATAGAATAGAATAGAATAGAATAGAATAGAATAGAATAGAATAGAATAGAATAGAATAGAATAGATCTGCTGGAAGGGACCTGCAATGATCATCTAGTCCAACTGCGTGACCACTTCAGGACTGACCAAAAGTTAAAGTATGTCCTTAATGACTCTTAAACACTGACAGGCTTGGGTCATCAACCACCTCTCTAGGAAGCCTGTTCCAGTGTAAAAAAAAATGTTCTTCCTAAAACCCAGCCTAAATATTTCCTGATTCAGCTTTGAACATTCCCACCTGTCCTATGATTGGATACCAGGAAGGAGACATCAGAACCTGCTTCTCCATTTCCACTTCTCAGAAACCTGCAGAGAGCAATGGCTTTGCCCCTCAGCCTCCTCTTCTTCCAAAGTCCTTGGCACTCCTCTTAGGAGACTAAGCCCTTTCCAGCCTATCACCAGCCCTTTCACCGTCTTTGTTGCCCTTTTCTCGACTCATTCAAATCCCTTAAAACCCTTTCTAAATTGTGGGCTTCAGAAACACGCACAGGATTCAAGTTGAGCCCAAACTAGTGTTAAATACAGCAGTATAAAAACCTCTTTTTACTGGCTGGTTTTGACTGCATTTGATGCACTCCAGAATGGGAGTGCCAGGCCACACTGTGGACTTCTATTGAGCTGCTGCCAACCAACACCCCCAAATCCCTTTCTGCAAGGCTACTCTCCAACCACTCCTCTCCCAGTTTATACTTAGGTCCAGCAATACTCTGTTCCAGGTGAAGAATCCAGCATTTTGACTTGATAAATTTTATCAGTGTTCAAGTCTACCTAGAGCCTTCTGCAAGGCCTCCTATCCTTCAAGAAAATCAGCGGCACCTCCCAGTTCGGTATCATCATCAAAACTGATAGTGGTGAATTCAACTCTTTCATCCAGTACACTAGTAAATACATTGACAAAAAGTGGCTCTAGAACTGAACCTTGAAGAGCACCTCTAGTGATGTAGCCCCATTCACTACAACCCTTTGAGCCCTGCCTTTCAGACAGTTCTCCACCCAGAACAACAGCAAGCCACTCATCCCACAGTTGTACTTTTCCAGAAGATTGCTGTGAGCTTCAGTATCAAAAGAATTATTAAAATCCAGAAAAAACTACATCCACTACCTTTCTTTCATTTATTATTTTAAAGTCAATTAATCCCATTTATAACAAAACAAAAATAGCTCTTTAAGTCCCTAACTGCATCACTTTGTATGTTCACTGATTAAATTTCATAGCTTTTCTATTATTTTGCCCTGAATATCATCTAGTTGTCCCTTTATGGTATTCAAATGTTTCTCTGTGCAATGTTTTTACGTGTATGGTTATCTGAAAGTCTCACTATATCTTTTCTATATTTTCTTCCAAGACTGTTAATGAAAATATTAAATAAAACTGGTCCCAAGAACAGACATCAGAGATCTCCCTTAAGAAATACTTGGGTTTTTGTGTAGCTGTTTCTTTAGCTGTTCTGTTACTCTTTTTATTAAACTCCATTGCCTGCTGTTGAGCTGTGTCACTTGAAGGAACCATATCAACCACCTCACTGAACCCTTGATCTACGTCATTTCTTTTGTCTAGAAAGTCAGTTATTTTGTCAGAGTAATATCGCAGCTTTCTTACTGATGTGGAGGAAGGAATAAACATTAAGTTTATGAAAACAGTAGTTAAAATATAAAATTAATCACGAGTGATATAAGGTAAAACTATAAAGGTCTGGAAAAGGGATTTGTAATTTCTTTGTTTAGAAGAGGGGAGAAACGAGCTAGAAATGCTAAGTTAAGCCTGAGATTAAGGTTGAGATGGAAAATTAAAGACAGTGTTCTAATGACACTAGAAGGAGAGACATGACAATGAATTGTAATGAATAAGATGTTAATTCTGAATTTTCTGTAAACAGACAAACCTAAAAGATATGAAAAGATATGAATGAATTGAAGTGAGTTTAAATAGGAGAATTAATAAGATGGAAGAATGAGAAGGCTGGGTTGAGAAACAAAAGAAATTAAGATAATTAAAATAGTAAAAAGTTAATAGCTGTAAGGTACTCACACCAAATCACCAGAAGAATTACATAAAAAAAAATAGTAGTATGATGGAAACAAGCCAAATAAATATTTTTGAGATCACAGAAAACTTTACAAGAATAAAGTCTTTCTGACAGAAGTTTTCTCACAGTGATGTGAGAAAGTGACATATTGACTTGTAACATGAGATTCTAGAAAACTGAAGGAAATATGATCAGTTCTTTATTAATGGTGAAAAAAAAAATCTGATGTTGGAAATTAATTCTGACTCTTTTCCATTGTCTTGACATCTTATTAAGTAGCACATAAGAAGTAAATAATGTAATTTTTCCTGTATGCACTTGTAGTGCAAAGGACCTCCTGACTTTTTTCCTGTATCATTGAAGGGAATTTGTGATTCTGTTCTAGGGATTCAATGAACAGGTTTCCCTCTGCATGAGGCTCCAAGTTCTGGTCATATTCTGATCAAACCTTGTTTGCTTTAGATCGTAGAGTATAAAGTCACCTATATTGCATATAATTGTGTACCTGCTGTGTGCAATATTTCCTCAAGAGCCACGAGCTTCAGTTTTCAGTCATCTTCTGACTAAATGTGTTTCAGACTCAACACCTGTATGCTGCAAGCTTCCCTGGAAGCTTGATTAAGAATGATTTGAGGAAGACTTCTGTCAACCAGTTTTTGCTAACCCAAATCCCAAAATGGCTTGATGTTAGTTCAGATTAATTGCTACACTCTACATAACTATACATATCTCTTTTTAATGAAGGTTCCTGGGTTCATGCAAGAGGAAGAATTTAAGACAAACTCCTTTAGAGGCATTTTATTTGCTGGCTCAAGAATCTAGTCAAATAATTATTAACACTGATATGACTCTACCTATGAACTAAGACTCTATCTATGTGTGTAAAATTAATTGCTTCATATTATTTTTTTTAACATTACTCTAACTACACCTTAGTGTTTCCGGTAAATGTCTATGCTCTTGCACATTGAAGATAATAGAAAATAATAAAATAATAATTAAAAAGTGTGTCTATGTGATTCACATTATTGGTAGGACATTCCGAACAACATAAAATTTACCCTATGTGTTTCTAAAATAAAATTACCATACATATGTTAATTAAATACTGTTTCTATTGTGTCATTAAGATTCTGGGCATCTGAAATAATTTAGAAGCAGCTTTAATGAAGTGAAAAAAATATTCACAAAGACATTGTCTTGTTGGTCAACAAAAGGATGGGTATACCTTTTGGCTACTATTAGGATCAATGCTTGAGCTGTACTTCATTTTAATTATTAAAAAATAATATAAGACTATGAAAGATTATGTAATTAGCATTTTCTGATTGATTTGCCGTGAAGAAATTACTCTGATTATGTTGTTAATAATCAGTTGTCTATTTGGCTGCTTTTTTATTTTTTTCATTAAAGCATATCTTTGCTTTTTCTCTGCTCCAGCACCTGGACCACCTCCTTCCCCTGCTTCTTCACTGACCTTGTTGTCTGCAGGTCTCTTTATTTTACATTTTTCTCACTCCTTTTTCAGGACTGTGTTTGGACTGTCCTGTGATTTTTACTCTTAAATATGCTTTCACAGAGGCACCATCAACTTGGCTGATGGGCTCAGATTTGTGCAGCAGGTCCATTTTGGAACCAGCAGTGTCTGTCATGAAAGCAGCCCATGACCTCTTGTCACAGAGGTCACTGCTGCAGCCCACCCCAAAAAACCCTTGCCATGTAAACCCAGTACAGCTTTACATACCAATCAAATTAAAAAAGTATCTATAACTGAATTGCAGTAGCAATATTTTTTTTTTTTCTGACCATGGTCATCTGATTTTTTTCCAAAATCTGATTAATCCATCAAATTGAGAGATTTCACCTCAAGGCTAATTACTAAGTTCTTCTGCCAATGAGTGGTAATCAAAGCACAAGGGATATTATGGCAAGGTTATTGCATTTAAAGAGCATTGATGAATATGAAACAAATATGGGATTGGACTTTCGTATTAAATGAAAATATGGGCATTTTTTATTAAAGGCATTTTACATATTCCAATGTGGGAGTGTGGCTGCAATGACATGTACATATTCAATGGACACATGGCATTGACATAGAGCAGGCAAACTAAAATAGAGACTATTATAATAAGTATCCAGAGCCTTGACATGTCTGTGATCATATGTAAAGGATTCAAGCATGATAATGCAAAAATGCTTTCGGTAGCTGTACTTTTGGCTACTCAGAAGAGTTTGGGAAATGAAATATTTCCTGGCCGCAAATTTTCAATTTTAGTCTTCCTGTCTTCATAGATAAATAATAATACTCTATTTGACTGCCAAATTACAGATTATAAATGCAGAAAGATACAAGGAACAAATTTAATAAGTAAACAAACCTATTTAATTTTGCAATTCATTCACAAAATTCAAGCTTTGTGCAGTATATTGACAAGTTTGCAGAGTGCAACCTGCCATAGCCTCAATGACTGGGTTTTTTTGCTCTTTAGCACTCATTGAGCCACATGCTGAGTGCACTTAACCCAGAGTCAAGTTCTTAGGGAGCTTTAACTGCTTAACCCTTCACTAAGTACTTAATCAGTGCAAAACCACTGTAGTGCCAAGCTGGCAGTGCTTTTTCCTTCATCTTCCTTCAAAATCAAATGCTGGTCTGTCAGCACTTTCAGTGGACTTCTATATGCATTAATTATGTGTCTGCTCTGTCTTTTCAGCCTTTTTCTTGAAGTCTGTTCTCTTTCCTCATATGATATGGTATGATGGGACTTAAATTTGTATAGGACCAGTAAAACTCTTCTCTTTGTCTGTCTTTTAAAAAAAATAAATCAATACACCCAAAATCCTTCAGTCTTTTCACCTATGCAGCATTGTCCCTTCTTGCTGCCCCTCTTCCTGATTGCTTCTGAACTTTCCCAGAGTTGACCATTCGCATTCAGTTTCTGGGAAAGTGACCTCCCACTCCCATCATAGCGGAGTAGTTCCATAAAGCAACCTGTCAGCAAATGAATCCATACATTCTACCATCTATCACAGATGACCGACTCTCCTGGTTTTTATTCTTCTGTATCCTTGGTTCTTTGTCCCATTCTCTTCACAATTCACCCACACGGCCACATCGCTAACACCTCTGTCTCCACCCCTCAGAAATATACACTAGAATATGCATGACCCACTTAATTTCCTCTACTGAATTCCTGTGGTTGCAACCCTAGGTTTTATTTCAATAGTTGTTCTCCTTCAAGTCATCCTCGTTCCCCTCATCCAATATCCTTCCCTTCCTATGCAAGGACTGGGTAGTGTCCTCTGAGAAAAAAACAGAGTAATATTATGTGACCTCACCTTTCCTTCGCTTCTTCACTTGGCTTTTCATTTTCTTTCTTTCCCTGTCACTTAAGCAGTTTCTCTACTTTGCTTTCTCTCTGACATGCACAAGGGTTCTGTGGGGACTGTTTTCTAGCATCAAGAAATAAAATAAATTTGTTAGGCCACAGCACTTGAGGATTTTAACCCCATTATATATGTATGAATTCTTTCCACAGTTGATTTGACTTTGTGATTAGTGTCTCAATAATCTTTGCTGAACACTGAATCATTTTTCATTTTTTAGTAGTAAGTGGGAAAGCAGATTGTTTGAAGATGCTGCAGATTCAGTATCGTAACAAAACCAAGAACAAATTACTCCACCTCATCATATTTTTGCTATTTCATGCTTATATTAGTGATTTCAGCAGTGCTCAACAAAATGATTGATTAATAACAAAATACTCATGTTCTTTATAAATCATAAAAGAAAAAAAAATTACCAAAAAAGAGTCTAATTTTCACAACTGTTTTGTCCACTCTGGAATTTTATAGGCATACAAATCAGACAGGAAGGAGTACACTTGTTTGGACATATATGTGGCATTTCAAAATGGTGTAAGCTATTATGTGATGTCTGCTGGCAGATGCAAAACAGTCTTCATGGGAGACCTGTGCTATCTGAAGCTAACACTTCTGCTTCGGTTGCAGCGCTGGCAAGGTACTCAACAGAACCTAAAAGAGCACTAGATGTCTAAGTTTAGACAGATGAAAGCTTCTTAGCCTTATTTCAAGTTATTTTTTCAGTTAAGGTCTTTGATGTATTACAGCAATATATGTGTGCTAAGAATAGAAGAAGAAACTCACACCAAATTGGAGTTAACTATAAGAAATCTTGCACTGAAGATTTCTTCTCCAAGCCAGAACAGGTTGAGTGAATTTCTTGAAGCTACAGAATAGAAAGCAGAAAAAAATATAATCTTGATTAAATGTCGGCTCAAGGTGCTCCAAGTCCTTCATCTCAACATTGATCTTTATCTGACAGAGTCTCCCTCTGCCTCAATTTCTTTCCCAAAAGTGATTTCCTTATGGTTTGTTGGAATCCAATTCTCATCTAGCCTGTGATTCTTCCATGTTTCTGATGACAGTTTTCATTACCATAATGGGCATCCATTTCGGGATTATATGCTGGATATATGCATTTGCCCACAAAACACATACTGAAGTATGTTCTACTACTGACCTATATTTAATTGTGGTTGCTCTAATTGTCTTTCCAGTTTTCCAATTTAATTTTTTATGATGTGTACTTTGATTATAGATAATAGTACTATATTTATCACTTACTCTGTGCTGAAATTAATATTATCTTCCCATCATTTATTGCCTAGAGACATTTCCTGGTCAATCATCTTGATAATTTTCAGTAAGGATCTCAACAGTTTGGTATAAATTATTATGAAAGGTAATAATTTTATTTTCTTTGTGTATCTCTTTACCTTCTCCTATTCCATAGCTTTAATTTCCTGTTTTAAAGACCTGAGGACAGTCTTCATACCCATTATATATCCAAACTGTTCTGTAAATCCTGCTGAGTTCTTGGTTTCAGGAACTACTTGGTTTTAATTAGCTTAATTATATTTTGAGTGAGAACTAATGTTTGTTGATATATACATTTTACTCCTTTGAAGTACATCTATGATCTTCTGAATGCCAATGAAATGAAAAGGTATGAAATGCAATGCTATTTATATAATGATTTTGAATTTGAAATAAAATTTCAGAAAAGAACAATCACAGTGCTTCAGAGAGTCCTTGCTTTCTTCTTTGTGTGTCCAAATTCTATCAGTACATCCCCACAGCATATATCATTTGTTTCTACCTATTCATTTTTTAATGTAATATAAAATCCATTTGTCCATTATTATCTCTATTTTAAACCCTTGTATTCTTATATGGTTGAGCAAATTGGCTTATTTTTTCATGAGATCTGGTTTTTGATGTTTCCCTTTTTGGTGAGTTGTAGTTTGCCTGCAGGCCAGTTAAAATTGACTGCTCAATTTATTTCTTCCATCAAACAGGAACTCATCCAACTATCTTTATCACAGACCCAGAAAATACAAAATCACTTGAGCTCTTTATTCAGCTCTCCAAAATCCAAGACATTACTCTCTCTATATATGTCTAAAATGTATCTTTAATTTCCTACTACCTTTTTCATCTATGAGGACTTGTTCTGCACCAGAAGGTCCTGGTTCATTATGATTCCTCTCAGAAAGGAACTTGTATTCCATAAAGTATTGTTTATAATGACATTTCCTAATTTTGTTAACACTGTAATATAGTTTTCATATATTATAGCCACAGTTATCATCTATAGTTAAAGTTATAAAGAAAGAGAGGATGATATAGTATTAATCTCTCCATATGCTGGAAAGTCTAAGTTTTGGGATATTGAATGGGCCTTTAATCAACATGTTGAGCACTGTGCAGATCTCATTCATGAAAAAGTTACCCCATCTTGGTCTTTTGAGCTCTTATAAGATTTTCTTAAAATGTAGTTTCTACTGAGAAACAAAAGATGTGATCATGTGAGAGTTTGTGGTGACACTTTACATTAAGGTAAGGTCATGCAGTTAGTGTAGTTGCCTGGACTGAGCTGGAGCTGCCTACAGCCTCCTGTGTTACCCTGGATGGGCTACGGTTCTCCTGCAGCCAGGGGATACACACAGCACAGCACAGCACAGCACAGGGGTGATGGCACTGTGACATCCGTGTAGCACAGAGTAGCACAGACTTCACCTGCTCAGGTTAATCGTTCACTAGATCATTAACTCCTCAGTGTGTGGTGATCAGTTTCATTACAGGCATCTTGCATGCATTTTAATCAGTTCTTTACTTCATTCATTTGCTGCATATACTCCAATACCATTCATTATCAGTAACATATGCATCTTTTAAAGCCATACCTGAACATTTCTTAATCTACATATTCCTGTTTTATACTAATATAGGTGTGTCTATAACTGAGACATCCTATATATTGCCTTATTAGCACAGCACTAATCACTTGCATTCCAAAGTACATCACTTCATCTCTGTACCTACAATAGCTGAGCTTCCTGCATTCTCAGTCTTAGCCTTATAACCATTTGACTGTAAGATGTATTGGTACTGTTGTGAATCATGAAACAGCAAAGCATGGTGCTTGTACAGTGATGTTCTTGTTACTCTAAAGTGTACATTCAGTAGTGTCATGATTTTTTTTTTTCCTAGTAAAAAGCTTTTTTGCTATTTTCCAGTGTTCCTGATGCAGTCACAGTCTAGGTTTGTCTGTAGGTGAATTTATAGTATTATTTACCTTTTTTACCTATTCTGGCGGTATTGAACATAGACTCTAAGGATCTGTCACAAGAGTTGCAGCTTTCAGTTTCAGTACTTTATGTTAAATTGTTAAGGAACAGGAGTGAAAGGTAGGCATAAATATGTGAGGCCTCTGACGACCTCTATAATTGCAATGAGTACACTGACACATGCGTGAAAGATTAGTATTGTCAAAGGTATTGCTAAAGAAAATAAAGTTCTGTCTTGCAAGAGTTTACTAGGTGATAACAATAAAGCATAGGAAAAGTCAGATTTGGATTCATGTTCCTCTTCATGCTGACTGAAACCTGTTTTATGTTATATTGATATATCTTTGTGTTGTGCTAGAAGGCCTGAGAAGGTACCATTCACATCTTAGCAAAAGATATTTTAGAATTACTTACTAGTCCAGCAAAATGATAAAAGTGTTTTAAATTATTTTATTGGTCATCCTCCTCCTCAAAGGAATTCTAAAGAATGTTATTATAATTATACTGAATTTCACTATGTACTCTACTGCAGCCTTTGGCCATTCCATTTAAAAGCTTCTTCCCTGCATTTCAAACAGGATAGGCATTAAATTTAGTTCCCTTTTTAAGTTTTAAAAAAGCAGAAAATCTGCCTTTCTTGAATAAATAAATAAAAAAAAGGAATAACCCTGAATAATATGGAAGTGTATGAGAAATTATTGTGTCATTTAATTTAGTCCATTACAGAGAGTTAACAGCCTTTAGGGACACAATTTGCTTTGAATCATTCTTTAATGTTTCATTCAGCTAGACATGATCACTGTCAGTTGAAGCTTTCTAATCAGTTTAAAAATTCTTTAATCCATAAAAGCTGCTCCAATAGTAGGAACAAAACCAAGGTATACTTGTCTGATTATTATTAAATTATAAATATTTCACCTCAGTTTTTCCCTGCATTAGTTTTTCAATGAAACCAGTATTAAAAGGTGACTTAAAAAAAAAAAAAAAAAAAGGAAGTAAAAATAAAGAGAGAGAGAGCGTGAAAATAAGTAATGCATTTCTTCCCTCAACTAAAAACTAAATTGCTGTGGCTATGTTATTGGTTATGACTAATTAGTTGAAACTTGGCCAAAAAATTCAATAGATGTTTTCTGGTTCTGAAGTTTTCAGCAATTTTTGCAGAAATATCTCTTTAATAGAAAATTAGTACAATCTACTAATTGCTCATTACTGTTTCTGTGCTATTCTACAATTTAGCATATTTCTTTCATACAGACATGCAGAGGAAATAATACTCTGTGACAAACATTGCCACAGTCACAATATAAGCAAATAGTCCAAATAAACTGCTTATCATGAAGCCTACAGCAGAAAAGTAACTGATCTGTTAAAAGGAACTGGGGATTGACTGGAAAGCAATTTATCAGCCAAGAAAAGAGCTGTGTGTCAGTTTGCTTAGTCTTACAAATAAATATTTCTAACCCTCATTCTGTTCTCATATATGGAGATTTACCAAAAAGCCTGCTTAAATCCTACGTAATATATCAGCTTTTAATGGTACATTTTGGGCTGAATTGCAGCCTACAGTTTAAACTGAATGGGTGATATTTCCAGCTAGATCATAAACAGCATTTTGGGAAAATTTATAATGAAGTCTTTTCTAAAGATGTCTTGCTAGCTAGGTCTTGGTACATCTCACATATCTTCATTAAAATAGTGTCCTGTGTACCACGCTAAAACTATGACAACAAGCTAGTGACAGTTGGACAAGGTTCAGTGAGTTGCTGACTCCATCTGAAGCCACATGTGCAGCCTTGCAGTATTGAAAACTTACCCTGAAGGTTGCCTCAGGGTTGCCTGGAGAAAAACACTATAGGCGTATACACCAGAGTGTTTAAACAATGAAAGCTGAATTACTGTGCTTTGAGGGTCATTTGTCATCCTCTAACCATTGATCAGTACAGAACTTATGATGCCAAATAATAGTCTCCATGGTCCAAAACACAGAAGAATTTGAAATATGTAACTTGAGATTTTTTCCTCTTCATTACATTAGGATGTCTCCTTGAGAAATCACACATTTTCAAGAATGCCTGGTACAACTGAAAAATGCAATGAACATCTTAAGATTTAATAAACTAAAAGCAAAGGGAGAAATTATGTATAAATGAGAATTTAAAGCACTGAAAACTCTTACAACAGATAATTTTTGTTCTTAAAGTATCCAGAAAGAATTGTTTAAGCATTAAATACTATTTCTTCTGTTCTCCATGTCAATCTTTTCATTTGATTGTTTTGCCCTACTTTTGTTCTGAGAATTGAAATATTCCTCCTTAGACATCCTCCTTTGTTTTGATTCTTCACTCTACAGGTTGTCTGACACAATTTTGGTGACAGTTTCATGACAACGGTGTCTGAAGTCTTACCATAAGGTTGTCTCTTTCTATAACAGAGAGTTGGCAGTTCTTCATATTAGTGGTCTTCACTAAACATTGTTATGTCTCTGATCTCAGTGATCACTTGTCTGTCCATTATATGTCTAGCTTAAATTTTGGTAGTTTAACACAAAAACAACAACAACAAAAAAAAAAAAGCGAAAAGCTTGCTTCTACCAGTTTTCTCTGGAGATTTTAGTCTAAGAGATGGCTCCAACTTTCACTGCAAAGTGAAATTTGAATTATCATAGTAGATTTCCCAAAAAATTTATAGTAGATTGCACCAGAAGAAAAGTTATTTTTCCCACCTGAGTTTAGAATATAACCTTTTGCTTGCTTATCCGTTGTCTTTGCTATGACAAAGCAAATGTCAGTTCAAAGTTTAATTCCCAAAAAATGCAACAGGTTCAAATTATCTTAAATTAATTCCATTGATACAAGCTAACAACACTATGTCCTGTTGAAATGAATTGTTTCAAAATCAGTCTAAAATGGACAACAGTAGTACACTCGGGTTTTATTTCACAACCATTATCCTGAATAGTTTTGAGACATATTATGAGATAACAGTTTGACTATTTAGGACCCACAGCCCTCACATAAATTACTGATTGAATTTTAGTATATGACTTAGGAATCCTTCAAATGATGCCAAGGAATTCTGGTGAAGTATACCATAACTGCTTAGTTTCTCTGCCCTGAAATTCTTCATCTTTATACATAGAAAATACTACTAATCAGCTTATACTTTGCATATAATAATAAATGACTGCTTGAGAAGTGCTTTACGATAACCAAGTGAAGGAAATTTTATAATTTCCTGTAAATGCAAAGTAATGCAAGTCATACTGAAAAAATTTCTGAAGGCTGAAGTGGTTTAGAAGCCTGTTTGTGCTGCTAAACTGGGAATGCATTCCTTATCTTTGAAAATGAACAACAAAGTCACAGTCTTTTGCTCCTCACAATCAATGAAAATCACTAATGCAAAAATAAACTTATACATTGAAAAAGAGATAAAAAAGACATCAACTACAACAAAAAAGAATGTATCTAAAAATGAAATGTACAGCTAAAGAGAAAACCAAATAATTTAACTCAAACATTACAGACAAAATTATGGAATCATAGTGTCAGCATACACAAAGCAGAATGCGTAATTTTCAGAATACAATTATTTGTTCTTGTACTTCTTTACATAACTGTTGGTGCATGCAATGATAGGATAAATAAAGGCAAAAAGCTATTTGTGCCTTGCTATGGCAATTTAAATTACATTATTTACATACACAATGAAAAAATGTTTGACAAAGCAGTGCCTTTGACAAAAAAGATTTAAAAGATCTGTCTGGAGATGTTCAGATCCTGACTTTATTGTAAAATGAGTGTGATGGGTTGCTTGGGAGGTTGGAACATTGTTCTATGTTTATCCTATTGTACATCAATAGGCAAATTCATTAACCACTTTTTCAAAATTAATGTCTGATTTCTAGATTATAAGTACAAGTTCTAAGCTAGCAATTGTTTCAAGAATCTTCCAGAAATGTAGTGTTTCTGTCTCAGGAGGCCTACGAGGTGACTATGCAGAGAAAAAAGGAAAGACTCTGCTATGTGTGCATGATAATTGTTGATTCTGGGGTAGTGAGTTCAGGGTGAAGCAACATGTATTTCTGATTTTCCCTCATCAAATAACTATAAAGCTTTAACAAATGTGGCTATAATTAGCTAGAATTAAAGAGTGAACAAAATAATATTGATGGAAGATGCAAATTACAACCTCTAGAAGTTCTTTTTAGTGCAGTTATATTGTTCAAATCTAAATAAATAACAGCAGCTGTCTTGCTGAAAATTAAGAAAACGTTCTCCTTGAACATGAATTAACATATCTTTTATATACTTGGAAAACATATTGTTATGAAGCAAATTATGCTTCATATAACAATAGAAATAATAAATAGCTTGTGGGGTGAAGAGAAGGAATAACTGTATTTGGACTTTTTTAAGAGTGATACAGTGGATCAGAAAAAAAGTGTCAGACTTTCCATTTTTCTGAAAAGATGTGAAAACTGCTGGCTAGAAATAAGTGGAAATATTCTAAAAACTTTTACATAGTACATTACAGTTTCTGTTTCCAGGGAAACCACTTTCTTTATAACTGCTCCCAACAGCCCCACCATTAGGAAAACAGCTGTCAGGGATGTTGAATACTAAGGAAGGAATCAAGGGTGAGCTGAGAAAATAAGAAAAGAATTAAGATCAAAAATGTACATTATATTGGAAATAATATAATGTAGATATTTATGGAAAGAGGTGGTGTTGGATAACTTTTATCCTAGCTTTCATCTTCAGGAGACTGTATCTGTATGCTGGCTATCTTTGAAGTATGACACACTGTGTATTGCTGTAGAAAATAAATGATATAAATATTAAAGTAAAATATGGCTCAGCTGGCTGAAGCACATACCAAAGACTTCCCTTAGGCTGCTACAAAAACTACCACAAACAGTATATTCAGTACTGGATAAATTTAAGAATGGCTTCCTTAGGAGGCAATAGCTCATGTCTCTTTTTTCTTGGGACTGTTATTCTTCATATATCAATAATGAATGAACAGGAAAAGAAGTAATAAAGGTGACTGAAATTCTTGCCAGTTCCTGGTGATTTTTCACAGCTTCAGAATTCCTCCATAATGACAATTCTACCAAATCACTGAGATCAATCTTAGAAGTCGATTTTCCACAAAATGGTGTTTTGGAGACATTATTACACAGTCAGACATTTAATTTTTGTCATTAGTAAGTTATTTTTGGAAACTATGTGTTTCCAGGCATTAAAACAAAACTTTTGAAAAAAAATTAGATTTCTCTTCATGAGAAAAATATAGAAACAAATATAAAAAAGAGTAGAGGATAGGTGATATAGGATGGGATGAGCTGGGAGCTGTGAAAGGAGATAAAAATGGAGATAGATACACTGTCGCCCATTTTCATTCTGCTAAAAGTTGGCAAAAGCTCAGCATCTCTCATTCACTTTTTACTGAAGTTCCCTCTTCCTGCTCTGATTTATTTTGTTTGGTTGATTTTGGTTTTTTTGTTTTGTTTGGTTTTTTGTGTTTTTGTTTCTGTGATCATCCTTTTGGGAGGCAGAGGAAGTGTGCATGTGGGTGGGGTTTTTAAGGAAAAAAAGAGTGGATTACTATAACTGCAATGATTCCATCTATTAAATAATATTGATGCTTTACGCTTGGCTTCATCTTTTTGTAAAGAAATTGATTCAGATTCCGAGAATGTTTTGGAATAATTTAGGGTATACTGATATGATACTGAATGATTACTGTTAGGTAAAGTTGAGAAATTTAATCTAGACTGTCTTATTATATGAGTCTCTTGTTCAGCATTTATCTGTCCTTGACATATAAGGAGTTATTAACAGATTAAGCTTGGAGTATACCAACATAATTTCCATGGGGTTTTTAAAATTTATTTTATTTTATTTTGTTTGTCTTGAACTATCTCTTTAATGTAATCTCAGCTTTTCTGAACAACTCTGACTAAGTGCATTTTTACCACTCAGTGGCACAATTTTGTATTAGGTCTCAAGACAGAGCAAAACCTTGAGGGCAGAGGAGATACAAAGGAAATATTCCTTCTTCACACAGCTTATGAGAAAAAAATAATTTTTTGTCCAAAGACAAATGCTTAAAGTTTTTACAAGTTCAGAAACACCTGGAGACATTGAGAAAGCACAATCCATCAAAGATTTCTAGAAAACAAAAGTGATCAAATCTGGCTGAGGTATATACACTGCATCATAAACTCATAGAGCCTTGAAAAGTATTCTGGGAAAGTATCGCTGTATGTTTTACTCATATTCATAATTATCTGTTCAATAACAGCTGCATTGAAGAGCTCTTTCTGAACACATGTTTTTTTCATCACACAAATTTTTATATATTTTTCTATGGGGATCTAAACTTTCTTATGATAAACTTATATGTGTGCTTTGGACCATGTCAAGAAGAAGGAAGTTCTGCTGAAGACTCCTCATTATGAAAGAGCATGGAATTCCATGAAATAGGTTTGATGTCTGTTCCTTCTGCTCTAGGACCTCATACCCTACAGAGAGGTGAGTATACAGGCAGGAATACATGGTTCTGGAAGGACTGAAACACACTGGTGGTAGCATGAGATTGACAGATATCATGATAAGAGATATATTTTGAAAAAAAAAACAATTATTTTTTTCTTATTCAACGTAAATACAGTTGTTTGTTTGCTTGTTTCAATTTAATAAATATCATTATTATGGTTTTCCTTGAAGAAGATGGATTTGCGTTTTCAATATTCTTAAGAAGTCACATATTTTTTCTGTTTACAGAATAGCCAGAAAATTAAAAGCCATTATGCCTAAATGTAAGACAAACCTCTGTCTAGAATACCTTAGAAACCAAACTGCTTTTTGACAAAACCCAGAACATAACGGACTCTAAAGAATAACAATAAGATTGTAATATAACCTGCACAACTTTCTTGGAGTCTGTATCTCATCACACTGAGTATTGTGACCATATCTGTAATTCAGCTGTACTGTTGCTCATACTGCTCTGGGTTACTCAGGCCTAGACTGAGAAAGTATTTATGCAGACAGAAAACTTTCTTGAGATGAAGAAGTTTAGTGTCTGCCACTTTGTACATGAATCTTGAACACAGAACCCACAAATTGTTTCTCAATAATACCAAAATCTGTTGGAGAGAGGTCCAAAGAAATATTTAAGAGAAAAAGAGCCTGTCATGTACATATCCTAACCTGAATTGTCAAGTTCCTTCAGCAAGTCAATGGCTTTGTGCTGTTTTGTGTATGGCACAGGATCTTAACAGTCTCCTGGTCATGTAGAAACATGAGTTTCTTGACTTTTACTGTGACTTAAGTCAGGTCATGTTATTTCTGCACTGTTAAATCCAGGTTTTGGAGAAAGACCAGGTTTTTTACATAGATGCACTTTATGGGAAGTGAGAATAGTTTTCTGGTGAATATATACAACTTATCCCCACTTGAACTTGGATTTAGGACAGGATATACAACTATGGAGTTTTAATGGGAATCTGCATAGAGAAAGAAATAAATCAAGATCTTGATTTTTGGGTAACAGAAATTACAGCACAAGTCAGAGCTTACTACATAAAAATTTATGTTAGAAGTAATGGAAGGAGTAGAACTAAATATATTTATATATATGTATCCCCACTGTGTTCAATCAAAAATAGTACATGATAATATCTGATACATACCATTTGACTTTGCATACTGGAATGAAGTCATAGATAAGTGCCCTTATATGAGGCCAGAATAAAAAAAAACCTGTAGTTTTGAACTGACTTGCCTAGGAAATGAGAACTGATCAGGATAGTTGAAAAAGTCCTTTTACTGGTGCATTAGGGATAACAATCACCATAAACACAGCAATGGCTTAAAGTATATCTCAGACAGCCCATGTAGAGCATCTGTTTATTTATCTTATTTGTCACATTGCCTCAAGTGAGAAAGTTTATCGAGATACAGCTTTGTTCATAGACTAAGGTAAATATATTTTGCCTTCATTGTTTTCTCTAAGTCTTAGTTGCTTTGTAAATGTATTATGTAAAAATCCTAATATTGTTGACAAAAGGTCAGTTTAACACTCATTGTCTGTATTGGAATGATAACGTATTCTACCAGTCTCATACTCTGACAGCTGCTGCTCCAATCAGTGAATTTTTATTTGCAGAGGAACACTGAAAGTTGCTCTTAAGAAAAAGGAAAAACCAAGGTTTGTTATCTTGTAACCTCAGTGTTAAAAAATTAGAGGAAATAAGAAGCTTCAATGATAGCTTTGCACATCCTTGTTAAATTATTTTAAAACTCACAATACTGCTAGGTTTTAAAACAAAGGCATAGAGGTACAGCAAACTTTTCAAAAAGTGCCTTCATAAACCACCCTCCAACCCCCGGAATTTTCTGCATCAGTGTTCCTCAGGACTGTGAAAAACTGGGATAAACCCGCCAGTATTCTGTGAATACTGCATGCTGAAGGGAGATTTACAAGGAACTTGATTTATAGTAACCAATTCTTCATGCTTTGAATAAAATCATTTTCAGAATGTCCCAGTATTTTAAAACTGATGGAGTGTCGAAAAGGCTACAGTTTGTAACTGAGCTTATTCAGCCTGGTTTAATCTTTTTCTGAGGTGTCTGAGGCCATGTTTCCAGCACCTGTTCATTTGTAGCATGTGATTATGTTGATTCAATCACTTTCAAGCACATGAAAATCATTGATAATTCACCAGCTGCTTTTTGAGAACAAATTACATCTTTTTAAAAGTTGGGAGGAAGACAGAGATCACACTTCAAGGTACTTAACGAACTGCAGAAATGAATCAAGCTGTGGATACCCTGAATGCACAGCAAAACTGTTGAATAATCCAAAACTGGTAATAGTATGATGTTGTTTTACTTGTGACAATATTACTAGGAATTCTTTTAACAATAATAGAGGAAAATTCAAATTTCCTGTAAGTTATAGTCTGTTTGAGAACTCTTCATTTTTTAAAAATGTCATGATTCAAAACCTACCTGCCTTACCTATTTGTTTTAATTTGGTATATATGCTGTTAAAAACAAATTTACATGGCAATGTTAGCTCTTTAGAATATGCAATATCACCCACCTAAGCCTCATCTGTCACCCAGGTAGATTCATAAGAGTAGTGAGTGGCCACCATCCTCTGGCTTCAGATTTACGTTAGTGTCATGATAAGCAGCAAAATATTGTGTCGCAGCACTCCCTTGTAAGTCACCTTGAAAGAGGCAATTTCTCTTATCACACTCCTCTGAACTTTACAAAGAATTTCTGGCAACAAATAAACAATCAAGAATACACGTATAATGCTCAATGACATTTTAAATTTATAGTTTGGTTTTGCAATACTATGTAATTAGATTATGGTGGTGTAAAAATATAGCTACATTGTCAGAAGAAGCAGGTTTTATAAAGTATAAATGAATTTGTAATCAAACAGATACAAACTAGCTGTCTCTTTCAAATAAGCAGGAAGGAAGAGCTGTTTCTTTCAGATTTCTACATGTAATGAGCTTTAAATAACATCTCATAATTATAAGCCAAGCAGTGTAGCAGGTAATAATTAACTTCTTCGAATAAAAGCTTGTGTGGTACTTTAAGATTAAAGAAACTTCAACAAAACTTATTTTGAAAAAAAAATTATGCAAAAAGTCTATTTGTAGTGTCCATATCCTCTGAGGTGGCAACTCCTATACATTACTACACAGTATAATCTGCTATTTATATAATTACTTATAATATGGTTTCTATTAAAAACCGTAATTAGATTGTTTCCTTACATTAATAAAAATGGACATAGTTTAAAATTGGCTCAGTGTCTGCTACTTAAAAAACCAAAACTGACCCAAAACAACAGCATTCTACTCAATATTTTCAGTATTTTTTGAACACTCATCTGCATGAAACCCTAAACTGAGCAGTCCTGAACATTGGTTACAGACATACAGTGATGGATTTGCCTTAGTCTCTCTAACATTGATAATAATCTCCACCTACCATAGTAAGATATATCTGCTAAAATCTAAACCATTTTGCTTATTTAGGAAACTTTGTCAAGGTTGGATCTGCTTTTAACAGAGAATTAAGGAACAACTTTCTGAAAAGAATGCCTAGACTAAGTCAAGGAGTATGTGTGAGGCTCATAAGAGGTGATGGGACTTGTTTTCATCATAAGAATCACTGAGGGAAAAAGTATAGGACTAGGAAATAGAATAAAATATATTCTTCATATTGAAGTTCACGTCCTTTATTTATAGACTGCAAATCAAAAGATGGCCAAGTAGGTCATCCAGCTGTGTAGGAGTCATATTCAATTTATCTCTAAACAAATTAACAGGATAAAAATTAAAAAAAAATAAATCAGGAAGAACTGTGAAATAGAAATAACAATTCTTTGACTAACACATTCAACTCCTTCAGCACTCCTTGAGACTGACAAACCTTTCAGTATGACCCATGGTCCTCTATTTGTAACCCTGTACAATACTGCTGGCTCTGCTGAGACTTGGCTCTGTTGATTCTTCTGTATAATTATACAAAAGATTCCTCAAGAATATCAACTTTTCAATGGCAGAAAACCTCCTGCTGATAAAGTAATCTTACTTCCCGCAGAGTGAAGAACACTACAGCAGCTGAACAGCAATGGATATGTTGGTCTTTTGGGTATGATTATATCTGATTCTAATGGAAGAGACAGAAGATACTCAGACTACCTTTAATGAGAAAAGAGCTGAAAGAATAAGGTGATTCTATCACTTTTTTAAAATCATTTTCTAAAGAAAATTAATATACTGAGGCAGATTTAGAGGTACAATAGTGGAAAAAATCAAGGTGACTAGTCTAGATTTATCCTAATATACCTACTATTAGAATCTGTCTCGTTGTGCTTAACTTGACCTACTAGGCTTTGATTGCTGTCAGAAGCTGACATAATTCTTCAGCCATTCTTCCAAGCTATACAAGAAGCTCTAAAACACACATAAAAGATCTAGGAAAACCTGTTTGTGTGTTATGTATAGCACCAGAAGCTGAAGAAAAGTTTGGGTTTTTTGGTGAATTTCCTGAATTGTTTTAATATTCTTAGTTGTTAAGACCAGTTGAGATGTAGCCACTACAGTCTAAAAGTTTAATTTTTTTCTCAAAAGAGAAGGGAGTGGGAGTGAAGTCACGGTTCAACTGTCATTGTTTTGTGCTTCATTTTCTCCTGTAAGACCTCAAAATCATTTGAGCGTTTGATGGGTGTGAAATTAATTAGTGTTGTCACTTTTTAAAGTGACTGAAATGTTTCCCACCTTAGGCATAGGGGTTTGCTTTACATAAGTGACAATTAAATAGATGGTAAGAATTTTGCAGTTTTTTTTCTAAATGAGAATACTTCAGTTAGGTTTACAATTCAAATAGATAAGAATAGTTCATGAATAATGGGAGGGTTCTACAATGATCATCTACTCCAACTCGCTGACCAATAGTTAAAGCATGTTTTAAGAGCATTGCCCAAATGCCTCTCAAACACTGAGAGGCTTGGGGCATCACCCACCTCCCTAGCAAGCCTGTCACAGTTTTTGACCACTCTCTCAATAAAGAAATGTTTATTATTGTCACATATGAATGTCCCCTGATGCAGTTTTAAATGATTGTCCCACATCCTGTCACCGGATAGCAGGGAGACCAGCATCTCCCTCTGCACCTCCCCTCCTCAGGAAATGTTGTGTAGAATTTATACTCTACACTGATTTCATTGCAAGAATGGGATATTGGCCAAATCAATGTATGTCTAACCCTAGTCAAGAAATTAAATAACAGATTATGAGATTGATGGCATTAACTCAGATCAAAAGTACACATCCAGTATCTTTTTCCTAGCAGCAGGAATAAGCAGACACTGTAGAAGAAAGGATGAAGCAAGCATTTATGAAATTTCCTGAATGACTTTACTGCTTTTTATTGTTTACTTTTTTTTTTTTTTTTCCAGGAAATATCTTGAATCAGATATGCTCTGATTATTTAGTAAGGCTTAATAAACTTTTCTTTCACAGAACTATCTAATGAGCCCTTGGACCTATTTAAATTTTTACAGTCCACAGCATTCTTTGACAAAGAGCTTCATTATTCCACTATATATTACATGGAGGGAAAAATCCCCAAAACCCCTAAAAGCTCACCTTTCATTCTGAACTTTCCTCCCATTACCTTTATTTGATAGTAGATAGGAAAAAAACAGACATGATTGATCTCTGTTAAACTGTCTATGGCACTCAAGATTTGGTGGATGTTTATTAAATCCACGGCCTCATTTCTTTCATATGGGTTCCTGTTTGGTTCCGCCTTGTTAAATTATTACTCGTATAGAAATATTTACACATTTTTAATCGGAGGTTTTAGTCCTTCCTGAGTATTCTCCAATTCTATCCTTTTGAAGTGCAGAGACTAGGGCTGTATAGCATATAAAACATATGAGAAACATGAAATTACACAATGCAATAATGACATTTCCTATTTCATTCTCTATTTCTTTATTATTTTCTGACAACTATTTCTTTTCACATTTGCTGAGCATTAAAACTGACTGTCACAAAACCAAAATCTTTCCCTGGATAATATGGTCAGCTCAGTGCCCTTTATTGGTTTCCCCATGTGGATTACTTCACATTTATCAACATTATATTTCAGCTGCCATTTTTTAACATTGTCATTCACATTCTACTGACTTCATCAAAGTTTTCAAAGCTGAACTCTGTCCACCCTGCACTGAATTACTTCATACTCAGAAAGACTTAGTCACTTGACTGTTCTCTTTTCTCAAGTTATTTGCAAATGAGAATAAAAAAATATTCTGCTAACACAAATCTATGATAATCTCAATGCTCTGCAAGAGAAGGCTGTTTACTTTTGCCTCTTCTTTCTAATTATTTAGTTGTTTGTATATTCAGATGTAATTAGTGTGTGTGTCCAGGTGCTGCCCACTGTGAGAAGATACCAGAAGCTGCTGTCATGTTGGACAGTTAATTCCAGCCAGCTCCAAGACAGTCACACCTCTGGCCAAGGCTGAGCTCAGCAATGATGTTGCCAGTACCTCTGTGATAACCTGTTGAAGAAAGTGTAAAAAGGCTGTGCAGCAACTGAGAGTGAGAGAAATGAAAATATATTTCTCTTTATCCTAGCCAGTTTAATTGTTAATAAATTAAATTAATTTCACTGAGTCTTTTTTGCTCATGGAGGTAAATGTTGAGTGATCTCCCTACCTTATCTCAACCCACAAGTGTTTAGTTGCATTTTATCCCTGTTCTCTTGAAAAGGAGCGATAGAGAGGCTTGTTGGTCACCTAGCTGTCAGTTGTGCAACAGCCTGCCACAGAGACAAATTTTGTAGATCTCCTCTGGTGTCACATTTATCATTTCCCAGTCCTAAGGTGCAACAGCAGTTTTGAAGAAAGAAGTTACACTCTAGTGTTAGTAATTTAGCTATTTTATCCTTGAGTTATCTTAGAACACTTGAGTGAATGCCTTGTAGTCCTACCAATTTGTTACTGCTTATTTTGTCAATCTGCTTCATAACCCCTTTTACAGCCAATTTCAGGCACAACTGCTGAGTCTCCAATAAAAAAGAGTTCCAGTGAAAGAACCTCCCTGATTTTTCCACAGAGAACACTGAAGGAAAAAAGGCCAAATGGCTTCTCTGTGGTGGCTTTGACTTATTTGAAAGATTGTTTTATATCCAAATGGTCATCTGACTTCTTTGTTAGGTTTCATTGCAAACATCTTATAGAACATCTGTTTGAAAAAAATGATATGCTATTTAATGATGGTTTTCAAAAATTTCTTGCCAAAACCCTTTTTTGGTATATTTTTGAAGATGTGTGCAAAATCAGCAGATTTTTCATCCTCAAACATTCTTTTTTCAAAATGGAGTAGCCATTCATTCAGATTAGTATGCATTCTCCAGTTCTTCATGTTAGAGGGCAATATTCCATAACCCTTTCTTGTTTTGTGCCATTTCTAACCTCTGGAAATCTAAAACATGCCAATCTGGAGAGAACTTTTGTGCTTGCATTGCCACACACCAAGCAGCAGAGGATCAGGTCCATTTTTTGCTTACATTTACCATTCATTAGTTACAATTGTTTTGGACTTTTGAGTACAATTTTTTTCTGCCCATCTAGTTATATTAGTCCCCTAACCACAAGTCATGCCATTATTAAAATGATTCCCCAGAGCAATTCCTGTAGTAAACAACACATCTGGGATTGCCACTTTGCAGAAAATGAATCAGTAATTCTGGCAATAAAATGACTGCAAGTTTTCTGCCAATTTTGCTGAATATTGATGAAAAAATGATGTATCGTCCCATGTGGTGGACAGCAAAAGTGAGTCCTGTGATAAAAATGTATTTGCAACCCTGAACTTCTACTCATCTTCCCAGGTTAATTTAATTTATCAAGCCTAATGAAGTTGACCATTTTTAATTGCTTATGTCCTCATACCTAGTCCTGCTGAGAATTTCACTAGTCATACCAGCTGGGGTGCAGTTGATCCTGCACTGCCTATCAGAGCACCCACATGGCTGCTGTGAGTTCTGCTGTTCAGTAACAGAGTACAATGAAGTGTTTTACCAGACAGTGATGAGTGGAACGAAGCAGCGCTTTGGCGGTATGTTCCCCTCAACTGGAAAAATTCTGAATTCTCTGAAACTGTTACTCCTGGTATACTGAGAGCACTTGTTTTAGAAAGAAACAGTGATGGTTTGGTGATTGTTTAGTGGTTGGAAAAGCTACTACCTCAGAAGGCATATTGTCTTACTGATCATTTAACTATACAGCTATATAGAAATACCCTAAAATTCTGATTTTGACACACAAACAAATCAATACGTAGGGCTACTGCTACGTAAACATCAAGGTACAAATATGGTCTTTAGATACAATCATGAAATTTCGTTCTAGAAGAGTTTATGCTGACACCAAAGAAGTGTGAGCCAATACACGTCTGTGTATAGTGTTTGCCATCCAATATTTTGGCAGCAGTTCCACTACAGTGGTGACTTCCATGAAGAGACCAGAAGCTTTGCCTGTGTTCAATATGGCCAATACCATCCAAGCCAGACAGATGGAGCCAAGACAGACCCACCCCTGGCCAAAACTAAGGCCATCAGTGACAGCGGTAGTGCCTCTGGAATGGCCTGTTTAGAAGTGCAAAACAAATTGCTGCAAAGCAAGAGCCAGAGAGAGGAGTGAGAATATGAGAGAGAAAGAGCCTTGCAGACACCCAGGTCAGTGAAGAAGTGGGAGGGGATACTCCAGACACAGAGATTCCTCTCCAGCATGCAGATGATTCCACGCTGGAGCAGGTAGATGCCTGAAAGCGACCATGACTTTGTGCGAAGCCCATACTCAAGCAGGCTCCTGGCAGGACCTGTGACCCCGTGGAGGAGACGAGCCCAGGCCAGAGCAGTTTTAGTGGCAGTACTTGTGAACCCACAGGACCCATGGTGGAGCAATTTGTTTATAAATGACTGTGTTTTGTGTAAGGGATTCACACTGGGGCAGTTTATTAAGATCTGCAACCCATGTGAGGGACCCCACAGGGGAGCAGAGAAAGACTGTGAGGTGGAAGGAGAGGCAGAGACAATCATGAAATGAACGGACCACTGCCCCCATTCCCATCCCCCTGTGCCACTGAGAAATCATGAATACCATCCAGGAAGAGGAGAGGGTGGGGGGAAGGTATTTTAAAATTTGTTTCTATTTCTTCTTTTTCTACTCTAATTTGATTGGTAGCAAATTAAATTAATTTCCCCAATACAAGTCTGCTTTACCCATGATGGTAATTGGTGAGCAATCTCTTACTGTCCTTATCTCAACCTTTTCATAATGTTTTCTCTCCACCTGTCAGCTGATGAAGGGAGTGACAGAGTAACTTTGGTGGACACCTGGCATCCAGAGTAGGCCCTAGGCTTCTTTTATTTTCCTAAAGATATATGTCTGTTTTTACATTGGTACTGGTTTTGGCTGGGATAGGGTTAGCTTTCTCCACAGTAATATGGGTCTGGAAACAGTGTTGATAGTGGAGAGATGTTTTTGTTATTGCTGAGCAGTGCTTATACAGAGTCAAGGCCTTTTCTGCTCCTCTCCCCACCTCATCAATGAGGAGGCTGGGGAGGCATAAGGACTTGGGACGGGACACAGCTGGGATGACTGAGCCCAACTGACTAAAAGCATATTTCAGCCCATATGGCATCATGCTTAACATATAAAGCTGGGGTATGAAGGAGGAAAGTCAGGATGAATGATGGCATTTGTCTTCCCAAGTAACTGTTACAGGTGATGAAGCCCTGTTTTCCTTGGGTTGACTGAATACCTGCATGCCCTTGGGAAGTAGTGAACGAATTCCTTGTTTTGATTTTCTTCTGTTCATAGCTTTTGCTTTCCCCATGAAACTCTCTTTATCCCAACACATGAGTTCTCTGGTTTTTCCTTCCGATCCTCTCCACCATCCCACTGTGGAGGAGTGAGAAGAAGCTGTGTGTCTTAGCTGACAACCAGTGTTAAACACCTACAACTATTTAAGTTAATTTTACTTTTGTTTGCTTTTTAAAAATATACATTTCATATAAAAATGTGTGAAGTTCAAAAGCAGTGATATACTAGAAAACCCACCCAAATAACCTTAGTTTCTATTGTTACATTTATTGTCCCAAACAGTTTTTCCACTTAACAGAATTGTGTAGTATGAAAACTAAACCCTTTAACCTAATCCAGATAAACTGGTGTATGCTATCCTTGTTTGTAGAAACTGATGACTAAAATCTTGTTTAAAATTATAAGTCTTGTAGACAGAAGCCAGAAGGAAATTGTTTCTGTCAGTAAAATAATTTTTCTGATTAAAATTGTCTTCAATCTTCTCTCTATTCCAGTACAAGAGACAATTACAGAATTTCACTAGAGGGAAAAGATCAATATAAAGACTTTTAAACCTGGATTAAATGTGTTAGTCCTATTTTTCTGTGCCTCTTTAAGACATTTCTTTTAGAAGGTATATGGAATGATTACAACTACATCATAAACTAAGTTTAATACACTATTGTACTATTTGTTATGTACTTTGGCAAGGTGTGTAAAATATTAAAAAATCAAAGATTAATTTTATGCTCATCTATTGCAAACATAAATGTTTACAAAATAAGCAAGGTTAAAGAGGTTTCAAATCACAAATTGTGGATTTAGATACAGTTTTTCCAAGTATATTTCTTCCATGTAGTAAATAAAAGAGTGAACCTTGCCATCAAAATTTATTAACTCTTACTCACAAATTCATGTGAAAACCATTCAGGAAATTCCCTTAATGGGGATTCTTCAAGTGATCCTAAATCACCCATCTGCAACACAGTGGTATTAATGTTCATGGACCACTCTTATTTGCATTAACTAATATACAGAGTGTGATATCTGATATGCATCCTATAAGGAAATTCCAAAAGAATATGTAGAAAAAGTAGTAAGTTCATAAAACTTAAAAACATTTTTTCCCTAATATTTTTTACTGATTTCTAAGAGAAGAGTGCTAAACAGTCTTCTTTAAAAATACATGAAAAGAACAAAATCTGTGCACATCTAGACAACAAAATTTACATTTCAATTTCTATATCTATTACATCATTTTCTACAGAGGAGGAGATGTCTCCTGAATCCTATTATTCTCTTTAAATAATGTAAGATGATTTGATTGCTTAGGTGAAATAATGGTATTTGATGTTTAAACAAGTATAGAAATAAACCAGTGATCTTTCTAAATTCAGTCATCTGTCATGGATTTTATTAAATAATTTAATGGTTGTCTATTTGCAATTTGTAGAAAGAAGGTACTTAGTAATAGAGCTTCAAATAATTATGAAATTATGTAAGTCTTCCACAATTTCAATTTATTTTTTGACTCTTTTAAAATACTGTGTTGCAGTCATATTTTAACACTTCATAGAAATCAAGAACACCAAGGACAATGTGAGGAGTGGTTAGTACCCTAGAAGACTGCTCAGGATCCATTCAGAGACTTCTACGGGCTGAGGAAATGGACAAGCAGGAACACAGGAACACCAAAAAAAACTACAAAACAAAATGCAAGACACTGCCCCTGGGGAGGAAATACATCCATGCACCAGGACTGATCAGCTGGAAAGCTGCCTCCTGAGCTGCATTAGGCAGAGCACGGAGGGCAGACTTAAAAAAGGTGACCTTTTCCCTCTGCTTATCATGGTGTGACACATCCGCATGCTGTGTCCATTTCTGGGCTCTCCCGTACAAAATCTATATGTATATACTCGCTGGAGCTAGTCAACCAATGACCAGAAAGATGATTAAGGGATTGGAGCAGATGAAAAAGCTCAGAGTGCTCTGTGTGTTCAGCCTGAAGAAGAGGTACAGGGTTCTTTTCACAATGTGGATAAATAGTTGATGGGAGAAATAAAGAACATAGAGTCACACTCATGTCAATGGTGATCTAGGAAAACAGAGGAAGAAAAGGG
The DNA here is from genome assembly GCA_013397795.1 of Orthonyx spaldingii. Classification (NCBI taxonomy): domain Eukaryota; kingdom Metazoa; phylum Chordata; class Aves; order Passeriformes; family Orthonychidae; genus Orthonyx; species Orthonyx spaldingii. The sequence goes on from VZTJ01005995.1 coordinate 814,647, forward strand.
CACAAACCAAAATACAGGAAATTGCACTTAAACATAAGGGCAAAAAAACCCACAACACTGTAATTGTGATCAATCACTAGAACAGGTTGCCCTGAGATATTGCAGAATCTTCATCCTTGCAGATATTTAAAACATGACTGGACACACAAAAATTGTTGCTTAGCACAATGAATATCCTTCTTTGTTCAATTTATCTCAGTCATTCCTGCTTAGGATATTCTTCAGAATAAAGACGTCCTTGCATTATGGTTCAAGTACTACTAACCTATTGAATAGAATCCTTAAACAGTAGAGGAAAACAGAAGGAATATTGGATAGTTGTCACATTTGGGTGAAAACTAAGGGGTGAAGCTACTAATTTGATATCAAGTACAGTGAGAGATTATTACAATATGGATTAAATTCTTTTTTATACCTTTGGTCATTCTGTGGAATGGTGGGAAAATAAATGGGAAAAAGCTCTGTCTTCCTCTTCAGAGGGGGAACACAACTGAACACTTTTAACACAAACTCTCATGGGTCCAGAAAGTGAAATTTGCAATGTGTCCTCTGAAAAGTTTACATACTATTATGCAAAATGTACGGCAGTTATTCCTGATTATGCATATTCAAAAATCATCACGTCTAAGTGTTTGTCAGTCTTGAATTATATTCAGAGATATAACATAAAAGAAGAAATGTTTCCAGGAAATTCTAAACCTCTGTGGTATGCAATCACAATTATCCTTGGCATTATAAGAAAAATCCTCACAATTTTAATTTTCAAAGAACTGAGGCTTCTTTCTTCTGCTCCCTCACTCCTTTTTTTCTTTGTTTTTGACGTATTTGTTAGTTGATGCTTCTTAACCTTGATCAGTTTGAAAAAGAACTTAATAGTTTGGTATATTTATTCAGTGGATTTTTTTATAGATCTTTTTATAGCTCTTTTATAGTCAGCAATTCTGTGAGACCTTACCAAGAAGAAAAGAGCAAAGAAATATAAAGTCTTATAATTAGCAACATATAAAAGAAATTATAATGAGTGTACATAAGGTGAGAATGCAAATCTTCCCTATGTCTTTGTAGATGAAGGTGTTGGGAATCAGTAGTTAATCCATGGAGATTGTACTAATGAGCCAACAGGACTATAACAATTCAGCAGATATTTAATAAATACTTAAAATATGTTTATACATCTGTTGCTTTCTCTTTTGTGAGTTATAATTAAAACAGCAATTGTATCTCTCTTGGGCAGAGTTGTTTTGAAGGCAACACATGCACTGAGAAGAGAATGAATTACTGGGTTTATAACATTTGCTCTCTAGGTAGATCTCACACTGGCTTTGCTGTAGTTTGGAGAGTTTTATTCTTTCTTGCCTCAGTTACATTTGCACAATTATGTTAAGAAACCTGCTGTCAACAATTTGTAAGCCATTAGTCATGGATTATTTTTTTTAGTTGTTTTATTTTTTTCTATTTTTAAAAGAAATAAAAAAACCAGTCTACAAACATCCAAACAGCAAGAGTTAAATAGCTACAGAAAAGTAAAATATATCAGTGCCGCATAATGAAAAACAGGTACTCCTTTAATATCCAAAGAATGGAAAACTGAAAAGTTTAATCATGAACTTTTTTCAAGACTTTTAATTCAGTCCTTATATTTGTAGTTCTCCTAGCACTTTCAAAGCAAGAGCTTCAACGAAAGAACGTATTTTACCAAAGAATCTTTTCATCAATGGTTATTTCTTAACAAATTGCAGTTCTTTACAGAGGTTCTATATTACTTGTATCAAGAATTGTCCATATAGAAATTGATATTTGGAAGTGCATGAAGATTATCTTCTCAGCTACTGTCTCTGCAAAGTTGACCTCAGTTTGATTCAGAACACACAATTTGAAATTATCATCCAAAAAAGTATTTCAACTATAACATCAGATGAAACTTATATTTAAACCAGAAAATCCATTAGACCAGAAACCGCACTTTTAGCATTTGCCAAGATAATAGTCATAAAAGTGTTTCCTTCTGCATATCTCTAACCAAGAACTTCACGTGTTATTTCTTTCAAGAATTTAAAGTTAGCAACTTTAGTGATAATAAATTTTACCTAGAAATTTGTTTTGTTTTGATTTGTTTAATATCTAGCCTTTCATTCTGCATGGCTACCATTCTCTTGCAGGTAGATATGAATTTGCCACTGAGGACCAGAAACCTTTTTCAGCAGTGATACTGTCACAATATCATCTGGACTCATTGCAACTTCTATTTTAAGACTTTTCCTTATAAAAGTATCTGACCATTATAATTTTTACCTCAAGGTCTGAGCTGAAGGAAAAATAATTTAGGAGATATTTACTGGGGAAAGGTCCTTTCTTTAACTTTTTCACAAATTTGTGGGGCCTTTAGATTTTTTTATTTTCACCCTTGGAGTATTTACATATCCTAGCTGGAAGTTAAAAAGTTTGGTTTTCAATGATCTACTCCATCAACAAATTGGTATTCAAAATTTAGCATTCATACGGGAACATATATTTCATAATCTTATAATTATGAAATGGTTGAATGGATTTTCTTCGAAGGGATTTTCTTCTAAGGTTCCAGAAATATTTGCTTTAGGAAGGAAGCCAAGCATGAACAGAAATAAACTTTAAAAGTTTGTTTTATTAAGTCCAAAAAAAGTTTAAAAAGGAAGGAAGTGTATTATATAGCAAATTTGAATCTAGATTTTATTGCTGTTGAAAGCTGTCACTATACAAAGAAATGTAAAATTCATCCCCAGGAAAGGAATAGCTTCTTCATTTAACCTTTATTTTTAATGAGAACCCATTTCCTATAAATAGCAACAATTATCTCTCAATAACTGTCTTCCACCTTGATTTTGAAAGCGACAGCAGATTTTATGTGCATACTATATATATATATGTATATATATAATTTAGGCAAAATTCATACTAAAATGTGTCAGTTCCAATAAAACTGGAATCTAGGTTAAAATGCAGCTTTAATCTGAAAAATGACTGCACAGATTGATGGTTAAATTGACTAATAGGAGAACAAAATGACAGAGGATTTATCATAATAAATGCACATAAAGGACCCAAAATAAAGATAATACAGCATAATGAGACACTGGAAAAAGGATTATGATGGAGAAGGAAACAATAGGCAATATGTTTAGTCTCAATTTCTCTGTTGTCCTCAGTCTCTCGTACAAGGAAAACTGAACTTACACTGTAAACCATCCAACTTACAACTTTTTTGTTTCCTATATAAGAACCTGAAGCATTGTCTGCATATAGATGCAACAAATCTGCATAAACTCATCCATCAACACATACCCTTTAATGTAATTAAGATTTTTCTTCATATCTTTTCAAGACTTTTCTGTTTGCCAGGACAATGAAATTGATTCTATGTACCTGTCTATTTGCTGTTCATGCAATGAGGTAATGCTTTTTCCTCTGCAATGAAGTGTTCATTACTTTGGAAAGGAGCATTGAGAGCTTTCATGAGATCTCTATTGGAACCACTTGTTCCCTCTCCACATGTTATGAACAGCTGCCTAATTTGGAGTATGGCTTTCAAAAAGTTCAAATCATGTGCAGTAATGAGGCAAAAAAAAAGTTAACTTTTGCTATGCTGTGTGATGTTGGTAATGAATAATTTATATTTTTTTTCACAGTTCTTGATTTTCAGTGTACTGTTGTTCATTCCTTGTTCTGCACTTTGCCAAACTTGTGCTATATTCTGATCTTACAGTATTTTCACATGGATCCAGGCTCCTTATTTACACTTGCAAAAAGTCCCTCTTCAGCTTTCTTGCAGGCTTCCTTTAGGTACTGGAAGTTTCTGCAAATAGGTCACCTCGAAGACTTGTACGTGACTTTCCATGACTCTTATGATCATTACTTTTTCCAGTTTTTCTGCTACATCTAGGAAAGTGCTGCCATGCTTTTCTGTGCATGATTTACACAACAAAAAATTATTTATCATTTCTGTATTTTTTCTTTTGTCACATTTCTATTTTGTTTTACTGTTTAATCAGAATTATCTTCATTCTCTCCTATCTGATTTTAGCATTCATGCTTTACTTAAGGAACAAACTCATTTCATAAAATCATTAAGCTGGTTTTCTAATGTAAAGGCTTTTTGCCCTCTAATATGTTTAAATGTATCTGTTTCTTTCATTACTTTTTAACCTGATTGATTTTTGGTTTTGTTGTGGGCTTGGTTTTGTTTGTTTTTGGTTTTTTTCCCCCAGCTGTATTCAACAGAAGATCTAAACTATAAACTAGGATCCTGTGTTATGTCAGTTGAGGAAAAAGACGTTGTGGGGGTTCATATCATGTCTAACATTAGTTTGAAACTAGGATGTATAGATGCAGATGCTTACATATGGAAATCTTCATATATTCTAAATGTATTGTCATAGCCCAAGGAAACATACTCCATACATTAAATTATACATAAAAAACAATACACTTATTCCCCCTGGGTACAGGCACAGGCAACAACCTCAGTTGCTGTCCTTATCTTGAACCAAATCCTTCTCTGAGAATCCACAGTTATAAGTGTTGACGCCAAATGAAATTTCATTGCTGCTCAAAATCGTCTACAAGACAAAATTCATTCAGAAAGATGATTGAATTAATTTTATGCTCCAGGAGTGCTGCTGATAACTTCCTGACATGGGTAACCAAGGAGTAAAAAATACAAAATGCTCTGTTGGACCTGATACAAACGAGGAAGAACTGGCAGTAGATGTGAAATCTGGGACCAATCTTGGCTGCAGTGGCTTTGAGATAGTGGATTTCAGGGGTAAAAATAGCAAATTGAAGGATCGCAGCCTTGGATTTAAGGGGAGCATAATTTGCCCCATTCAGGACTCTGCTTCCAATAATCCCATGGGAGATGACCTTGGAAAGCTGTTTGATTTTCAAGGATCGCCTACGCCAAACTAGAGCATCCAGCTTTACCTCCTATCCCACAAGCACAAAGAGACAGGGAATGGGTGTTATCGTCTGTTCATCACCCGTGGTTTCTCCACTGCTCAGGGAGAGGAATCGTTCCCCTGCACCGTGGGGTCCGTCCCATGGGAGAGTTCTCCACAAACTTCTCCAACATGAGAACTCTCCAACATGAATTCCCTGCAATCTGCTGCAATGTGAGTCCATCCCATGGGCAAAAGTACCCCTCAGACTGCTGCAATGTGGGTCACTCTTCCACAGGGTGCAATCCCCCAAGGACAGGCTGCTCTAGCATGGGCCCCTCTCTTCGTGAGCCTCCTGTGGGGTCAGAGCCTCACCTCAGACATCCATCTGCTCTGGCATGGGGCTCCTTCATGGGCTGCGGGTGGATCTCTGCATCCCCATGGTTCTCCATGGGCTGCAGGGGCACAGCTGCTTCACCATGGTCCTCACCACAGGCTGCAGAGGAATCTCAGCTACAGGGCCTGGAGCATCTCCTCCCCCTAATTCTTCACTGACCTTGGTGTGTGCAGAGCTGTTCCTCTCACAAGTTCTCGCTCTGCTCTTCTCTGGCTACAACTACAACTGGGAAATAACTGTTTACTTTCTTTCTTCTTAAATCTGTTATCACAGAGGCATTACCACCATTTCTAAATGCCCAGGCTTGGCCAGTGTCATGTCCATTTTTGGACCCACCAGAGATTGACTCTGCCAGACATGGAGGTAGCTTCCAGCAACTTCTCACAGAAGCCACTCCTGTAGTCCCGCCCCACTACCAAAACCAGGCCCTGCAGACCCAATACAGATTCCATGAAGTAGCTAGCTCATCAGAGGAGGAAGATGCAGTGTTGTTTATCCTGACTTCAGCAAGGCTTTCAACAACATCTCTCATATCATTCTCATAGATTAATAGATGAAATATTGGTTAAATGAGTGATTGTTTTGAATGTACACTTCTTTTGTTATGCTGTAAAATATTTGGGGGAAAAATGCTTTTTATTGTTTATCTTCATGATGTACCAGTTTTTCCTGAGAGGTCTCTAAGTACCTCAGTTACAACAAAATTATGTATGAAATTTTTCATAGATGACAAATACTCTAAATGACAGTCCACCCATGTATATTTTCTGTCATCCAGACTCTACTAATCTGATGTAGCACCTTCAAGAGAAATTAAAAAAAAAAAACCCCAAATTGTACTCAAACAATACTGTTTCCATGTTCCTTCCACTCTCATATATCCACGTCCGATTTTTTTCTACCGGAATGATGATTTTGCCCTCAGAGTTTAATAATTAGTTTTAATATTCATTTCATTGTGAACATTATCATGTTACCTCCCACAGGCCTTTTAATAGTTTCTGTTACATGAAGAGAATTTGGTTTTTATTGTATTTAATGATTCTAAGTTCTAGACCTATTAAGGAAACTAATCTCATGCAAGGAGATGAGCCTATTTTGTTTTGGGCAAATGCCAAGCCCTTTCAGTGAGAGACTGTTATATCAAACTTCTCAGTAAGAAAGAAACAAAGAAATTAGTGTGTGTCTGAAACTGAGATGAAAATTAGCTATTTTGAAAAACAAATCTCTGAAAAATACAACAAGGATTTATGACTAAAATTGCAGCCAGCACAGATGGTATTTGATGACACTGTCTCAAGGGGAAAAAATATTATTTTTTTATGTTAAAAATCAACTGTATAGGTTTGGGATTATTTGGCAGAATATAACACTCCTCTATGTATGCAATCAGTGCATCTGCAAACTGACAGTTAGTTCCTGTTGGCAATCTGGAAGATATTTCAAGCATGTACTGTGGTTTTGGAACAATTGCAGTTGTTTTTCTTAATAAAGCAGGTTAAAAAGCTGTGTGCAAGTACTGAAAGGCAGCAGTTTCTGATCTCAAGCAAGTTATTTAGATCCTGGGTCTGAAAGCTTCTGTGTCAATTTTCATACATATATGATTACAAGGAGGGTGATGAGAGGGAAAACCCAACAACCTTGATCTCATAAATGCTGGTTACAGCAATATGATCTGCTTCATTCACTCTCTTTCCTCCTCGTCACTTGCTGTCCTTCATTCCAGTAATAGTCTTTGCAGAGCACTCTTTCATTGTGCAATTTTAAGGTATCCTGGTTACTCAGGATAATAAATCTCTGCTCAGGTAAATTGACTTTCTTATCTAAAGAACAATCTGAACACACAAAAAAAATCTTATATGGAGAGTACAGAAATTAAGATTGTTACTTCATGAAGAAACCTTGCTTTTCTAATTCAGAGTGTAGTTTCAAGTATGAAATCAATAGAACACCTTCTTAGGCTCACATCTCTGTATCTAAAGTTGGGGTGTAGGTGGTGTTCTAGATGTTTGCCATATCTCAGTTAGGTACCAAAGAGTAGATGTAACATACAACTTCAACTTCTTTCCTTGCATAACCCTTCCCTTGTTTGAACACAGAACTGCCATAAACATAATTAATATCCATGTGATCTATATCTTCATACGTTAGTGACAAAAAATGGATTCCATTTTTTCTGCCTACAGTTATAACTGAAACTAAGGAGGGATTTTCTCTCTCCCAGTTAAAAATGTTTACATTACACTGCTTGACTCATAACTATTTTTGTTTGTATCACCTTATTTAGACCTAACTAAGGACAATTAAACATGGGCGTAATTCAATTTTTTTTGTTGTTATGCTTTTATATCAGAAATGTCCTCTTTTACATTGCCATTTTAGCTTCCAATTATGTTATGTGTAGGAAATTAAATTTTGAGATCTTTGTTACATTCAGATCAGATCCACTTACAATTTCATGTTCTATATTTTCTACTTTTTGAATCAATTAGGAAACTTTGGGAAACTGAAAGATAATAAAATGGAAAACATCATTTTGACACTGCATAAATCCACCAGGAACCTTTATTTTAAATTTTTTAAATCATGTTCTTGTCCTCAAAAAGGTGATCAGAAGTATGGAAAGGTGTTGAGATCAGAAGAAAATTAAATTAACTGGAAATTTGAAACCTAGGAAAGGGAAGGCGATCTACTTAGGGTCTATAACACACATTACACACATAAATTGGAAGAGGATTTCTCTGTCTTAAAAGAGGTCATGATGCATCAAATTAAACTTGTTGAGAAGCCTTTAGAGTTTTACCTACATCAACTGGCAACTAAATTCCTGATTTCTAAAGATTTTCATGAGAGTTCATATCTTTCATACATTCAGCTGCATTTTAATGCAGTAAGACTCTGGTAAAGACACTTTAATATAAATTGTATGGTTTTTTTCACACTGGATGTTACTAACTCTTAGTAATTCCCTACTTAATGGGACTAATCATTTATGTGTCTATAAAGAAAAACTCGAGTACTTTGCTCCACCAAAATCCTCACTGACATGCTAAAATGAACCCATACTTAGCTAAAGCATGTATTCTAGAAGAAAAAATTGAAACAGAAGGCTACTAAAGTGACGTATTACTTATATTGCATATTATATACTTATATCAAATTAAGAAAAACAGAACAGGATATTTTTTTTTTCTACAATGCAGGTTTTGGTCCATTCTGTTTAAACAGAATAAGATTTTTCTTAACGCGACTGAAGTTTAAGTTAAAATCAGTAGGATATCAGATTTATAGGGATATTCTATGGCTAAACTTTTTTGTCTTTATCTGAGAGTTTCAAGTAAAACTATCTGGAATTTCCCACAGTGTTACCATAAGTTAATTGTCTAAATGTTTCAAGGGTCTCCCTACAGAATTAGAATGAAAAGAATTCAAAATACTTTAACTTCCTTTTTTTTTTTTTTTTAAAGAGGCATTTTAAAACAAAGTATGTATGGGGTTTTGTCTGTGTGAAAGAGAATAAAACCTCAATATTCTTCATGTTCAGTCAATTTCAATCCAATTTCAGATAGAAGTGGGGAAAAATGGTATTCAATATTTGAAGAATCTCCTGATTCTGACTTGAAAATCTTCATCTGTGTTCAATTTATGAATTTTGGGTAATTTTCGCACAGTCAGTATGACTAGATAATAAATCTTAACCATAATAACCAGTCTGTGAAGAATATATCTATGAGGTAGAAATATAAAGTTATTTTTCTGATGAAGCTGCTGTCAATGTGAGTTGCCATATTGTCTGTAGTGACAGAGTTTAACAACTGCATGAAAACTATTTACAAGTTAATAGAAGATCCAGTATTAATGTCATACCAAATCTTTTGTAAGGTAGGACTTATACTGAGTTCTCAATTAGAGTTCTTTACTTATAAATAAAAAAAAAAAATAGGAAGAAGAGAAAGTAAGCAGGAGTGAAATCATACTTTTCTTCTTGGATTCAGATCTGATTACAGATTGGATAACTGATATTTAATGGTTTTGCTATTGAAGACAAACTAAGAAGTGCTGGAAATCAAACACAAGGACTCATGGGATTTTCCACGTCTGAACTGCAAAAATCTAGACTATTTATCTCCTGATTTCAATAGTACAGCCAACCTAAATTAGTCCATTAGTATGAATATTAACCATTAAATTGCCTAATTGTTCAGGGTTGGTGGGGGGTTTTTTGTTCGGTGTGATTTGGGTTTCTTGCTTTCTTTCTTTCTTTCTTTCTTTCTTTCTTTCTTTCTTTCTTTCTTTCTTTCTTTCTTTCTTTCTTTCTTTCTTTCTTTCTTTTTGGTTTTTGTTTGCTTTGGATTTTTGTTTTGGGTTTTTTGTTTTGGGTTTTGTTGTTGTTGTTGTTGTTGGTTGGTTTCAGGTTTTTTTAATGAAATGTACTTTTTTGACTTGTAAATGCAAAATTTCTTCCTGTATATTAGGATTATGCAGCATAGAGCAAGGTATCATTAGTTATGAACTAGATAATCTTTAGGGTCTTTTCCAACCCAAACAATTCTATAATTCTATGATTCCACAGTGTTGAAGTCTTCATGCTTTTCAATTTTTTTCTTATTCCTAAAAATGTTTCAGCATTTTGTCAAGCACAAACTGTAGTCCAAACTGTTTTGGCAATACTTGATTCTAGAACAATTTTGTTGCTACAATATTTACTTTACAGCCAATCTTATTTGTACCCTTGTTCTTATGAGAGTTACACACCAAGCTGTGAGTATATGACTGTTGAAACTGATTGCTATCTGCCAATTATTACACCTCACTCCAGGCTTCCATGTAGTGATGCTTCAGAAACAGAAATAGTAAATAGTTCATTTGGAGATTGCATGAAGGCACATATACATTTCAGGACTTAAATTCAATTCCCTATTTTTCTGTTCATATCTGTCTGAAGTATGAAAAAAGGTGAAATATTATTGACTAGAAGTGAATTTGTATCAAAGCCTGCTATATTTTTTTTACTATTATTTACTAGGCCCACACACACAAATTCCATAGGAAAAAAAACTTTCTTCTTTTTTGCTTTCAACTTCAAACTTCTCTGTAATTTGCTTTTTTATGAAGTAGCTATCTATACTTATTTCACCTAGAATACATAGAATAAGCACTTTGAAGTAAAACTGAAAAGATTCTTTTTTTGTTTTAAAACATTTGAAATTGACAGCAGAGCATTAAAAATAAATGGAAAAATTTTATATGTAGTATTTATAAGTGATTTAAAATTTGAAATGGAAAATGCAGAGCCTGAAGACTGAGGAAAGGAAAGGCTTGAATGAATTTAGGAGGGGAAAAGTTCATTTTCAAAGGATATAATTAATTGGTTGCCTTGGGACTGAAACTAATTAGGAAAGGAATAAGAGCAGAAAGATTTTTTTTCTTTTTAGCCTGTATGTAATATTTGGTCTGATGCTCATGTAGTTTTTATGTGTATTTCTAGGACTGCATGTTCAAAGAAATTGCAGAATATTTTGTGTGCTTTTGCTCTACTTTGACCCAGACACTGTTGTATACCGTCAGCTTTTTTACCACATTTCTTAGGCAAAGCATCATAGCATAATAAAAGTAGTCAAACTAAAGGAATACACCTGGAAGTAACACCTCTGGCATCAATTCAATGAACGGTTACAGCTACATCAAGAAACTAGGCTTTCATCCTGGATTTAAAAACTAAATCAAGCTGAAATAGCTTCACAACAAAGGCATTCCAAAGAGATTACATATAACCAATGAAATGTCTTATTTCTTCAGTTCACAAACATCATTGGGAAAAAAAACCCGTCACATTTCCCTGCAAAGATCACAGGTTTAATATATATGGCTAACACAAAATTAAAAAAAAGTATCATTCTTCAATTTACTTTGAGTTACATGTAATTTGCATGGCACACCTGATAATTATGTTTTAATTGTTCTAAAAAATCATATAGAGAATAATCTCACCACTAAAGATGCAGTTAAAAAAAAATCAAGCCTCTTTAAGATACTGTAGGGAATTAGTTTTCTCTGGCTTAATGTTTATTGCCATTTTGATGATGCACTGTGTACATTAATATTTTGTTTCAGCACAGTAAAAGAAATCAGCATAATCATTGCTTGTGTTTTGAAATTAGCATTAGCTTTGCATTAACAGAAGCGAGTATAGATATATATTTTTAGTAGGCATTTAAAAAATATTTTTATTTTCTTTTTATTATTTTTTAAATGCAGTTCATCTCTACTTTCACCTGCACGATTTTGGTACTACTGGCAATATAAACTCAAACATCAGCAACTTAAAAGCAGTTAACTTATATCTTTCCATTAGTTTTTTTTTTTTCTAGTTTCAAAGAATTTTTTTAATGAAGCCTATTGAAACAACTGTTGTTCAAGCTGGTATGTAAAATTAGAAGTCCTTTTCACCACAACTGTTCTTTTTATGAGTACCACTTGTTTAAATAGTTGGGTTACTCTTCCCTTATTATGTGCTATGGTGGAGAAAGGTAGGGAATTTGGAACATTTTTTTCATAACTCGCTCATACCAGTTTCCCAATTGCTACCTATTTTGCACTGCAATCTGTATTTTTATGTTGAGAACATAATGATTCCATTGTATTTGAAATACAAAGAAATTTATGTTGAGTTTTCTCTAAGCATCAGCCAAAAGAATATTCTATTTCACATAAAGCATTAAAAAGCTAACAACTTCAATTGTAAAAAATTCGTGCATCTCATTCTTTCAATAAAACAAAAAAGGGTTAGGATGATTTATATCATGCAAAATAGTTTAGAATCTTAATCCAATATTGGAATTGTTTGAGGGAGAGCAAAATGAAGCTCCAAAACCCTGTCTTTACTTAGGTATAAAAATTAGAGAGGAATTCTTATTTTCTTTATCCATAACAAAGAAGTGAAGGCTAACAAAAAAGATTGCATGTTAAATGTATTTTTATTTAAAATTATTTTAAAAGGTGTCTACAAGCCTGACAACAGTTGGTTGCCTATATCAGTTTTATTGTAAAGGTGAAAATGTAGAAGGCAAAATACATTAAGGGGCAAAAACTGAACAAACTAGCCAACAAACATATGCAAAACTGTGAATGACAGATCAGCCCAGTGACTGGCTTTAGAAATTTTTTGAGAAATAGTGGAACAGCTGTTCACAGCCGAAACTATTAAACATCTTGCAAAGGAGGTTTTTGTGTAGCTGTCTACAGGGAATTCAGAATAATTGTGCCAGTTACTCTAAAAAAGGATAATGGGAATCTGATATAATATGAAGATGATCATTACTTTGTTTTCTCTACATTTCAAAAACCTTGAGCATATTTTTGTCAAAAATAATTTAAAAAATAAATTGCTAATGTCCAAGAGGCAGATCACATACTTATTTGGACTTTTCCAATTTTTTTTTCCCCTTGAGTAGGTCACACTTTGTGCACAACTGATATGTCACTAACAACACGATGTGTGCCAATGAAGTATTCGTGACAAGAGCTGATTCTGATATAATTTGGTGGTAGATGCCTCTCATTTATCTCATTTAATTTCTTCTGATTTTCTTGAGTTATCAGTTTATCTTAACTGATTTCAGCCATACCTGAATCCAAACTGAAGTCAGTACTGTCTTTGAGATTTCACTGTTTCATCAGTTTTGATTTGATTGGGAAGAGGATTATTATGATGAACCTCACCTTCCTGCAAGGACTGTTTTAATCTTATAAAACTCAATCTTATCAAGCTCATTATATTTATTCCCTTACTTGTAGAATTCTTTTCTATACAATGTCCTATAGAATCATAGAATGATTCGGGTTGGAAGGGATCATCTAGTTCCAACCCTTCTGCATGAGCAGAGGCACCTTCCACTAGATCAGGTTACTCAAAGCCCCATCCTTCCTGACCAGGGATAGAGCATCCACAGCCTATATGGGCAACCTGTTCCATGTCTCACTACCCTCACAGTAAAGAATTTATTCTGAATATCTAATCTAAATCTCACTTTGTTCTGTTTGAAACCATTACCTCTCTTCCTAACACCATACACCCTAATGAAAAGTCCCTCTTTCCCTTACTTGTAGCCCCCTTTAGGTACTGGAAGGCTGCTATAAGGTTTCCCCAGAGCCTTCTCTTCTCTACACTAAACATGCCCAACTCTCTGAGCCTCTTTATAGGAGAGGTGCTCCTGTATATGGTGAGACTGGTTTGTCAAATTCAGAAAAGGGTTTTTCACTTTCTGTGATGTAAAAGATGAAGAGTACTAAAGCAAAATTTTGAGCTGACAAAATTTCAGTGATCTAAGAGTTAAGCTTAAACTTATGCATATTGCGTGCAGACATGAAGGGTTTGATGGGAATAAGTACAGAAAACAAAAGAGCCTGCAGTCAATTTGGTAAGTTAACACTAAGTCTTGAAGAATATCTGGGTTTTCTTGGATACAGCAAAACACAATTTTATTCTTGCATCACAGAATCACAGAATGATTGTGACTGGCAAGGACCTGTGGTGGTCATCTGGTCCAGCCCCACTTCTCAAGCAGGGCCACCTACAGCCAGTTTTCCCTGCCCGTGGCCAGATGACTTCTGAATATCTCTGAAGAGGGAGATTCCATAATCTTCCTGGGCAACCTGTTCCAGTTCTCAGTCACCTTCACAATAAGTGTTTCCTTATGCTCAGACTGTTCCTTCTGTGTTTCAGTTTGTGACCATTGCCTCCGGTCCTGTCACTAGGCACCCCTGAAAGGAGTATGTCTCCATCTTCTTTTCATTCTCCCTTGAGTTAGTTATTCATTGATGTAATACACCCTGAACCTTCTCTTCTCCAGGCTAAATAGTCCCAACTTTCTCAATGTTTTCTCAATGAGAGATGTTTCAGCCCTTTCATTATCTTAGTGACCCTTCTTTGGGTTCTCCCCAGTATTTTCATCTGTCTCTTTTATAGTGTGAAGCCCAGAATTGGACACAGTGTTCCCCACATTTGGCCTTACCAGACTGAGTAGAGCAGAAGGATCACCTCGACTTCTGGCAATATTCCTCCTCATGCAGCCCAGTGTCTTGGCTTCTAAGTAAATTTGGAATAACCATTTCAGAAGAGCAAAAAAATCAGATATTCTAAGTTACTTGTATTTGATTACAAGAGACAACTCTGGGCTTTAGTTTGGCACTTTTGTACCTAAATAACAATGCACAGCCACTGGCTTTGACTTTTAATTTCTTCCCATATGAATCCAATAAAGTGTATAAGATTTTTCCAGCAATGTGCTCCAATGCAAAGGCAAGTAGATTTGTTTAATTTATTAATTTGTTAAGAAATTTAAATCACAGATAGTACGTATTTTACTCTGAGTGAGAACTTGCAACACACACATGAGATGGACAATTGGCATGTGTGGCTCTGATAGTAAAGTTGCCTCCTGTCCTTTGTGCTCTACCCCACTCCTTTAGTGATACTGAAATGGAATTGGACCCGTGGATCAGGAGAGCAGTTTATTTTAAGACAGGCACAGACACTGCCAAAATCACCAGCTAACAGATGTACTCTGAGGTCCACAGCTGGTACTTGGCTCAGGTAGAGTAAGGCAGCACCAGCACCTCTCATCTGCCTGTGCCATGTAAATTCTTAATTTCCACTGCCCTTTTCCAAGTTGTTCCTACCCTAAACCAAAGAGTTTATAAGCTGTGATGAGCCTCTGCTCAAGTGTAGGATAGTTCCCGGTATGAAGAAACTAGTTTCTCTTCAGAGATTTCTTCCAACCTACATTCTTCTGTTATTCTGAGCAGTAAATTGGGGCACAAACATGGATTTAAACATATATCTACAGTTAAAAGTAGCTATAAGGTCACAGAAAGTAAACTGGAAAGCCTAAACTACAGTACTCTCTCTGTAATGACGAAGAATTACCACACACAGGGAGCTCATACATCTGTGGTATGGGTGACCCGCAGGCTTGTCCCAGGCCATGTGTTACAGGGGTAGGAACTGCAGGGAAGTCAGAAGAAAGTGAGTTGGACAAGAGGGAAACTGACCTATGTTCACTGTAAAGATTACATTTTCAGGACAAGCAGTCATCATCAATAAAATTTACCTGCTGAAGCGAAAAATAAAAATCTTATATTTGGATTTTGGAACCCATGGAAAAATATTTGAGTGAATATTTCAGACTAATAATATGTGCTTTCATTTCTGGTTCTGTTTTTGTAGAGGAAAGTATTATCAAAGGTATTCAAATACTTTTGTGGCCTGTGACCTTAGTGCCTCAGCTGTGGGAATAGAAATGAGAATGATAAAACTTAAGAATTATTGTACTTGGCTAGTTTTCAGTTTTGTTGGTTTGTTTTTTTGGTTTTGTCTTGGGGTTTGGGGTTGAGTTTTTTCTTTAGACTTTCAATTTCAAAAACTTTGTATTTAAATGCTTTGGATATTTACTTTGGGGAAGTACATAGTTGATATAAATTGTGGAAAAAGCAAGGACTGGCTACCCAATATCCATTTCCCAGTCTAGAAGTACTAACTGTGACAGTCTACAAAATCAAAGAAAAACACTTATGTAAGTGAAAGGAGGATGTCTGATTGAACACCGAATTGTATTTATTGCTTCTGGGTGGAAAAGAGATACTAATTCCCTGTTTGGGAGGAGAGACTGACCCAATGCATGCCATGACAATTCTCTACAGTCCTTCATTTTGTTTATTCTTAGTGAGTGCATTACAAAGGTGCTCCTTTATACATTTTTACATAAAGCACTTTCTAAATTCAAACTGTGCTAATGCGATTACTGGGAGTATGAGCAGACAAAGGCTGGTTTCTTATCCCCACATTTAAATTCTATATACTCTTTATTCTACTTCATTTATATGCTGCTAAGTATCTATGTAATTCTTCACTTCTTTTATCAAATGTATGAGCAAACTATAGGAAAACCATATCCAACATACACAAATCTTCCTTAGCAAATCAAATCTGAAGTCAGAAATACAAATGATGAACTGGAAACAGAAAAACATATTATGTTTTTTTCTCAAATAAAAAGTAATCTAACAACAACAACAAAAAAGACATTTTTCACAGTTAAAGTGCGTAGCAGAACCTATTTTCTTCACATTAACAAGCAAAGAGAAATTGGAAAAGATATGTTCCTAGTCACTTGAAAGAAAAATTGGTTGGCTATTGGTTGTTTTCTGGTACCCATATATCTTCGTGAAACTATGGAAGGTTTGAAAGAGAAATTTCTCAATTTTTTTCTTTCTCTTCCCCTGCCTTCTTCCCTCCCTCATACTATATGAAGATTGTTTTGCTGTACTTACATAGACACATTTCTATTAATTAATTTTGTTCAGGTTTTGCTTTTTGATGCATAGTTCAAATCTCTTTTTTTAACTGCATTTTTATTTGATCTGTTTGATTAATCACAGCAAAACTATTTTAAAAAAATTAAATGTCGAGAAATTTTAAAGTATTACATACTGATAAGATGGCAATTTGCAAGAGTTGCCATCTGCAAGCAATGTTTTCAAACAGTGTTACAAGCTGTTAGCTTTTTGGTCTTCAGAACCTAAGCATAACCTCAAAAATAGTAATGACCTGATCTCTCACTACTGAAAACTGTTCCCATGTGTGACAGAGAAATTCTGTATCTAGGAAAAATTTGATAAAGAGGGTTAAGCATGTGGGTAGCTTGGAGAGGACTGCGTGGGAAGAATAAAAATTTTATAATTTTTTTCTAACCAACAAAATAGATACTAATTTCTTTCTGCTGCATGTTTTGAAAATTAGACCTTTTTCTTTTGCAATGTCTACAGAGTAATCTGAACTATCTGAAAGGCAACCTAACCAAATAACAAACATCAAGCATGTGTGAAATTCTTATACACCTGTTTAACACTCCAGCTAAGTCATTCTGGATTCTGTTGTAATATCTGAATATTTCAAGAGGTATGACAGGTAGGCAAATGCTATTATCTAAAATGTTTATTTTCAGTGCTTTAACACCTAAGACCCATGAGGGGAAAAGTGCTGTCTTGCTCAGTCTAGGCTTCACTGTGGGAGAGGGTGAGGAAAGGGTCCGGCACATAGCTCTGGAGTGCAACATCTTAGGAACTCTGATGCCACAGCAATGTGGTCGTGCAGATTGCTCTTCCAGAATGGAGTGGGATTGGTGAAAGAAGCTGCAGTAGGATAAAAAGATAACAATAATTCAAGTGAGATCAAAGTCAGCATTTGACCCGTAATAATGCATTGACATTGGATCCTGACATTGTGGTTGATTTTTAAATACTTTGGGGTTAAGCTTTGCTAGCATAAATCAATGCAGCAATGGATTTACTGGAGAATGTATTGATCTACAACCACTGATCCATTGCAAAAGGCAACTTTTAAATTTTGTTCTGAGAAGCGGAGTTTGGGACACCTAAATTTTAATGTCCCAAAATATGGTCTGTAGTTCACAGGTGACCAATTGATTATGACAATTTAGAATATTTTTTTTTCTCCAGTTCTTTTGATTACATGTTAAAAAGTGATTGGTTGCTCTAAAGGTAAAAATAATAAACATGTTTTATTGTGAAAATCAATTGCATATCATGACAACTTAAAGACCTTAAAGATATTGGCATTTATCATCATAAACTCAGCAGGAAGCAAATATATATCTTGTAGAAAGAGTGACATTTTACATGTGCATATCACCAGAGAATACATCAGCTAAATGTTTGTAAGCATTACTCAGAATGCATTCAAGTGTTCAGGACGTATTCAAGGCCAGGCAGGATGGGGTTCTGAGCAGCCTGGTCTAGTTGAAGGTACCCCTGCCCATGGCAGTGGGGTTGGAACTAGATAATCTTAAAAGTCCCTTCCAAACCAAATGATTCTATGATTCTGTGATTCTATGATGTGTTCTATCTGATATAGGTTTTATGCTTTATCTATTACTTGATAGAGTAATCTCATTTTGACTTTACATGACTATTTCAATAATCTGTCAAAAAAAATATTCTAAGCATTTTACACATTTTTGTGCTAAGACATCCTTCATTTTTCCTCCTACAAACCATTCAAAATAATCAGTCAATAACATAAATATATATTTCTTAACATTACAACTTAAACATTATGCTTGAAGTCTTCCAAGGCTATTATCCTCTTTCCTTTAATAAAAAATATTTTTTTTTTACATTACTTCATATCTTTTCGTACATAACTATTATTTCTATGAGTCTTGACACAAAAGACAATAATGCTAGAAAAATGGATATTCTTTAATTTTAAAAATGTTTTAATGTATGGAAATAAATAGACTTTCAATAGGATGTAACTTCATCAGTACTTTTGATGTCAAAAACTAATTTATTAATATCTCAAAATTTTTAAATAAAGAACTTTTTTCTTAATACTTAAAATATTTGGATTCAAACCTCTTCAGAATCTGAACACATACTTTGCAAGTTTTGAGGTGTATATAACTAGCAAGAGTTGTTTGATATGATTTCTAAAGAAATAAAGTACCTAATTCTCCATAACATCAGTAAGAATTTTGATGAGATGTTGAATTATTTGAAGCTGGCAAAATGTTCCTTCTATTCTCTTAGAGAAATATTCATTAAAAAATATACTTCAGTACTTCTCAAAAAATGTTCGTATTATTTCAGAATTTATTTGCTAAAAGAATAAAAAGTTTCAAATCAACCTGTTGGGAGCAGAAGAAGGTAGGTTTTTAAAGTTATTTGAGGCCTGTGGCTTTCTAGATCTCTGGATTTGTTAAGAAATCTTTGTGTAATACTATATTAATTTACAAATCTATACTTTGCTTAATAAATACATTGGTCTAGGTGATCTCAAGACAGTAACCTTTAATTTGGCTTAATATTTAAATATCAGATTCTCATATGGATGCAAAATTAAGTCCCAGATATTTTTCAGCAGTGAGGATTCTGTTTTTAATCTGGGTTGAAAAGCTTTTACCAGTATCTTTTCCATTGTTAGTCTCCAAGAATAAGTTGATGCTGGATATAAAAGCAAACTATTATGTAACCAGAGTCGCCTGGTAAAACACAACATTAAGCAAGTTACATGGGGTTTTAGTTGTGTAGATTAACTGATAATAGATAAAACTGTCATGGCTCAAACTTGAGTGCAACAGTCTGACAAATGTCTGGATAACTCTAAGTAGAAATCAGGAATACTGGCAAAGGACTAAATCAATGTAAAGGCTGGAATATTTCCAGGCTGGCAAAGTAATAATTTGTGTTGTAATTCTTATTTATTATAACAAATAATGGTAGGGAGAATGTCAATAGTTAATAAGTATTGCATATTTCCATAAAAAGATCGGTTTAGAGACCCCATAAGTGATTTGTGTTGCAGTTTAATTGCATAAAAATTGCAGACATTATTGAGAAACAAATTTAATCACTATAAAACAGTGTTGCAAGGACAAGGGTAGCTACATGACAGACCTAGAGGCTACTCCAAATCTGCCAATATAATTGTCTGAGGAATTTGCCAAGGAGATACATGCTGCTGACAGAAAATGTCCACTCTGTGACATTTTGGTTTAGCAATGGTCCAACCTAAGACAAACATAAGTGAAGCTGTTCTTCATTCCCACCCAGTATTATATCTACTAAAGGTGAGCACAGCAATGTTTTCCTGGTTCTGTCTTAGACAAATTAGAAGTTGATTTGTGCACAAATAATAAACTTTTAAAAACTCTGTTATGAATGTAAAATGTTACCTGTACTGCAACACACAGATACTTCTAAGGAATGGCAGCTTGAGAGAGAAGAGTTTTAGTAAAACATAGTGATCTCCGTAACTCTCAAGTCAGCAAGTCAGAAGTAATAGTTTCATGTTTGCAGTTCTGAAATTTTTTCCTTGTAGAATTCCAAAAAGAACTGTTTTAGGTTATACTGTGCAAACTCTAGTGAAGTCTGGGAGATAACTTGAAGCAGAAAGTTCTGTTTGCTCTACAACATAATGCTTAAATGATACATCAGGTTAGAGGAAACCCAAGTTGTAAGCATGAATATAAACTGTAAGCCTGCCACCCAAAATTCTGTTTTAGATTGGACCACATAGCTGTTGATCAGAGCACAGCTAATATCAATCTTCTGACTTTTTGAACTCAGGAAGGGCAAAGGCTCAGAGTATGCCCTGAGAGATTGCTCTGTGTTGAACACACATTCAACGTGTTCATTAGTGAGTGACAATGGAGTACAGTTGAGCGCAGGAGACCCAATACAGGTGTAGGACATTGATTATAAAAAATCCCAGAAGGAGCTCTGTTGGAGATATACAAGAGGTTGCATTTAGACTGACCTACTGAAGAGTGAAAACCAGCAAAGAATTCAAGATTAATACAAAAACACAAGTCTTGTGTAGAAAGAAGTTTTTTATTTGTATTTTTATTTGAACTTTGAGTTTAGTGAAGGATCAAGAAAAAAAAGGAAAGGACAGTAAAATGCCAAATAAAACGCAATATCTTTTGTTGACATAGGAAAAGAAATTCTGGTTATCCAAAAACTGTGATGGGTCCAAAGATCCTGGAGTCATAGCAGATTGATTTCTGAAATTGAATTGAATTAGCTAAGCGAACATCATTGCTCAAATGGTTAAACTGGACATCACAAATTATGAAGACAGAAATAAAGAGTAAACCAGAAAATTTCATTATGCCATTATTCCATTATGTGGAAACCCTTTATTCTTTCACTGCCTTTAGGACTATATGCAGGTCTCATCCTCCTATCTCAAAAATTCTGGAATTGAATACAAATAGAAAGAAAGGAGAGCAAAGAAAATGACAAAATATGCTAAAATGTTGCTTTATGAGGACTGATTGAAAGACTATAACTCTTCTTCCTGGGAAAGAGGAAACTGAAAAACAGTAAGATACAGGTTTCTGAAGTCACATATGGCATTAAAAAGAAGAACTCCCCAGGTTTATTACCTAGTTTTGCTAGAGAACTGAAGCAGATGAGTAAAGGATTATCAAGCAGGAGGCTTAGTTGGCATATGTTCATACAAGATGTATAAATCTTTAGGACTGATTGAAAACATAAAGAGGTTAAAAAAATCTTCAAAAAATAATGGCAGAAAAGGTGTTTTTTGGTAGCTGAGGGGTTATACCTCTCTTTTACTTGTGAATTTTTCATAAGTACTTGCCAGAGACTCAGATGAGATAGAAGCCTTTGACCATTTCATATAGTCTTAACTTACTGTCATTTATGCCTTATTCATCCCAACAGACAACAAAAAGGGATATCAGGACTAATAAGATAAAATATGGTATATTTTGCATTGTTTTTTTCATTATTTTTTCTTAATTATTATTTACAGACCTTGAGGTCTTAGAAGTCATAACTGTAATATGACGGCTAGCTAAGAGAATGGCATGTTCTGTGAAGTTGCATGTAGAATGAAACCATGACACAGGCATATTCTTAAAAAAAAAAGCTGGAATTGATGTATCTATCTAAATTTACCTCTGGAGAAATGATAATTCAACCTTACCCTCTCCCATCTTTCATAGAGTTTTCACACATATGCTCTTCCTTCGCCTTGCCTCATCTTGCTTTTTTCTGGTCATGGCTTTGCCAAATTGAGTCAAGTCTTTTGTCTTACTGTCTCAAATATAGCTCCATGTGTAATCCTACCTGCCATAACAGTTCCACAGGATGTTCAGAAAGTAACAAGGCTTCAATTCTTTTGGCTGTTACAGCCCATGAAGTGATTGCTAAGAATAAGTCTTAAGGTGAGTCAAGAGTTACTGCGGGAGCAATCTGTTCTAAGCAGGCTGCTCTGCTAAATCCGTTAGGGCTCTACACAGTCATTTGACTCTGGATCTGAGCATTTAAATGGAGAGACAGCTGGCAATATCTCAAAGCAGCTGTTCCTTCCCTCTCTCCCTGCTGCCAGGACAGGTGGTCTCTCGAAATTATCTTGTTTTTTGATAAACATATAATAAAATTACATCCACTTGGTTGCATTTGACAAAAATTTAATACTTCTGTCAATCTTCATCAATCCTCTACCATTCATAATGTTGCAATAACTGAAGACTAAATTGGCAAGTGCCTCCTACAGTGCTTCTGAAAAACAGATCAGATGTATTTGACCAATCCTGCTAGTGGTCAAATCTACCCGAGTCTCTGCACTCTTCAAGACACTGTAGAGTGTTTGGGTTAAGTTATGCTTTTCTGCTTACTCTTTTTCAATGCCACCCAGGTGTTAATTGCCAAGACACTTTGTTAAAGCTAGTTTGGAACTAGGAAAACACACCCATTATTAGGCATGAAATATTTCCCAGTCTCCCAGATTTTGTCTGCTAAAAACAAAATAAGTAATCTCTACTCACTCTTAGCAAGCATTGGGTAAACTTGTCTTTAGAAATAAAATGACTCAAAACAGAGTCATGTTGGTTTTTTGGTTTTTTGTTTTTTGTTTTGTTTTGTTTTGTTTTGTTTGGTTTGGTTTGGTTTTGTTTTGTTTTTCAATAAATCCCACTGGAATATGCATTTTATTTCTTCAGCTTCCAAATTACTGTTAAATTATTTAGCATGGGTCTTCTAATAACCTCCCTCTGATGGCTCTTTGCTATATGCCTTTGGAAGTCAAATTTAATTAGAGTAGCTGTAGAACTGTTTGGCATATATCTCACAAAATTCTTCACCCCCTGCCCTCCTCCATACTTAATACTTCCTAATTAACTCTGAAATGAAAATGAAAATGAATTGACACCCATACCAGTTTTCACCCAGACAAACACAGTAGAGGTCCCCACAGAGTGTCTTTGAAAACCACGCTCACAGAGAATGAATAAATTAGTTTATAAGACAGAGAAAATGCTTTTCTTTTTTTTAATATATGGCTTGCACCCAGGTCTTCACTTTCTAAAATATGTCTTTTTGTTTATTGATGACCCAAGTAGGTCCCTTTAGATCAAAACCTCTTACTTTCCAATAAGGGTGAAGTTCATAGTCCTAAATTGTTGTGCTTATGTATATAATCCATATAGTAACAGATTAAAATTAGGTTTAAAAAACCACATATCTCATGGGTTGTGGGGATAAAAAAGAAGCAGTGAACAAAGAAGCCAAAATTTTTTACTGACTATATAAGTATCTATTAATGTTGATGCTCTAAAAAAGCTGAATATCTTAAGTTTATATTTTAAACTTATACAAAATTAGACTCTGCTACTCATGGTCAGGAAATTGAGAATATACTCCCTGAAGTTCTGGTGTCTTTTTTAAAACTGACTTTCCTCTTTCATATTTCAAACTTTTAGGGGCAGTGAATACATTTTATATGTGCATAATGTCTTACAGTTTTAGTTTACAATTGAAATGGTCTTGGTGGGCCAGCAGTGGCTAACAGCCAGACTTGCACCCATCCACTCACTCACTCCTCTGCATTCAGCAGAAAGGGAGAGAAAATAGGAAAAAAGCCATAATGAAAAATCTCATAGGTTGAGATAAAGACAGGGAAATTGCTTACCTGTTAGAAATGTTGGCAAAATGGATTGGACTCAGAAAAAAAGAATTAATTTATTGCAAATTTAAATAGATTTGGCTGGTGAGAAACAAAGAGACAAACAATAAAACAGGAACTTTACTCACCCCTGTCATGGTTTAGGACTATGCAGCAATGAAATGAAACTGATCCAACATATGTAGTTAAATGCAAAAATAAGACAAAAAATATCATTGAAATCATGTACATCATTTTACATACTTTATTTCTTCAGGTTGGGTTCTTTTAATTGAATGGCTCATTCAAAGTGTTTCTTAGCTCTCCATCTCACCCTTGTGACTATAACATTGGTCAGAGTTAGTAATCACCATTTGTGTAAAAATTCTGTTCATATTAACCTTATCAATCATCTTTTTTAATGTCAACCTTATGATATCCTCTTTAGGTGAATTTATAACAGCATTTATACTAGCTCAAAAGCAGAACAAATAATCTGAAAATTAAATCATAAAAATCAACTGCAAGTAAAAGAGCAAAAGCCTACAATAATTATTTTTCCAAATAAAATATATTTGTCTCCCATATTAAACATATACCCCCTATGTTTATATCTGCAAGGTTTACTTTTCTATTTATCCACCTCTTAGTTCTGATTATTTTATAATATTAAATTAATAATAAATATAATACTAAAACTGTCATTTGATAACAAACATCTTAAAAACCTGGAAGCAAAAGTCAGTTTTGAAGAAGGTTCAAACAGATGTAGATGCCCAGCTGTTTTATCAAGAGAAACGTAAGGGGTATTGTGTCTGTGCAACAGGCAGCGATAACTCTTACAGCAATTCAACACTTATTTTAACCATCTTAAAGCTGCTAAATGGGCCCTACTTCTACTATTACCCTGGGGTAATATTCATGTGGGAAGGAGGTGGTGTTGGTGAAGGTAGAATGAGCAGAAACAGGGTGACATCTGGGTCTTTGAATGACTAAGCTGTTGTTCCATGTTTTTCTTTGTGTTCCCTGTAGACCTGGCACAAGTGTTCCCTTGGGGTACCCTGCTATCCTGATTTAGACTCCCACAGCAGCTCATTAACAGTTGCAAGACAGACCTGATGAGAAAAGAATATTTAAAAAAACCAAAACACATTATTCAACTACTACTCCTATACATAGCTGCTGACACTATTCCACCTCTACAAAGAGAAAAGAATTCCAAGAGATCTCTTACCACCATACTAAAACAAATCAACTCTAGAATCTGAGTCTGAGGTCACCAGCACCATGGGTGCAGTGACATGCGGGTGCCAAGTTGTGCACCCTTTGGAATGTTTGACTCTCACCTCAGATTTGCATATTCATTTGTTTTCAGGTCAGAGTTAGGGTTCAGACAACCACAAAGCTCTAAGGACCCTGTGGCTGGATAAGGCATGTCAAGGGGACCACAGCACTGCACCAATATTGCTCCTTCCACACTTTTTAAACCTAGGCCACTCCATGTCCTGTGGACCTGATCTTCAGCCCCAAGCCATTATTAGGGTTAAGGTTTGGAAAACCACAAAGCCTACAGCTCCAGGGACATAGGGGCTAAAAAAGAAATTGCAATGTGTGCAATGACCCAGATCCGTATTGTTCTTCCAGATGCTCAAGCAGAACTTAGTACATATGACATTTTTCTTTCAGAATTGTGCAGATTTCTAACCTTATCCATACTGTAGAAAATATACATGCTTATTTGCATTTTTATAATTCTAGAAAGTAGTGAGCTCAAGGTACTCCTCAATTTTTTTTTTTTTTTTTTTGTCTTTTCTATTTGGGTCCTATTTTTAATCTCACAAGCATTCTTCATGGTAAAGCAGGGAATGGATAACCAAAGAACACAGCTTTTATCTCACCAACTACTGCTTTGGAAACAAAGTAAAACTTGTCACCTTCTAAATCAAATATTTCATACTCACACCTCAGCTGGGAGTAGAGGTGAAGAAACATTCAAAGCTACAACAAAGTGGACCACTAGACTAATGAGGAAGAAGATCCCACCATGAACATACTCCCCCAGAACAGACCTCAGGATGTCACATGACTCATCGAAAACCTTCTCAATTCCATTCTTGAGAAAGATTGTTGACCAAGACTCAGAGAGACATGGATAGATGAAGACAGTACCAGGGTGCAGTAATAGGTACCGGGAAGGTTGCCCTTTTTAAAAATTTCAGGAGCATTATTGATGCTTTCGTGTATTAATAGGATAATTTGGATGACTAGACTCTTAAAATGTTGATTACAGTCACAATAAAGACATAACTGCACATATGGTATGCTCCTTTCACCCATAAAAGCATTGTGTGGGTAATAACAGATTGCATGTAGTTTTTGAGGACAATCTATGTGATATAGTAAGAAAAATACACATATACATGTATATGTAGATATATATGTATATCAAGAAGCATCTTTCTGAAAGAGATTTAAATTGATCACAGTCCTCCTTTTTGTCCTAAAGAAAAGGAAAGTCTCTTAAGCAAAATTTAACTAATTATAATTTTTATTCTTAGTGGGGAGTGGCAAGCTCACATATGTGAATGGGAAACAGTTTTAGTCAAGTGACCAAATTCTGCCCTCACTCCTATCTGTAAAACGCAATTAAAATCAAGGTATTGCATCGTTGAAACAGAGAGTAGAACTTAGCTGCCATAGCTATGGAATTAATATTAATAATAGCAATATTTTAGATAAAGTGTGTTTAAGTTCTTATGAAAGTTATTAACTGTCTTAAAGATTTCAAACCTGCTTCCTGCAGCAGATCAGATAGCTCAGAAGCAACAGCAGGGAAAGCTGCTCAAATTGATTCTATCATTTCGCCTGAGTACTGGTGTGGTGGAACTGCTTCTAAAGGAGGGACTGTAGTTCAGTCAGTTGGGATTGATTGAATTATTTATTGAAGTTACTGAGTTATTTATTTCTGTTCACAAATAGGCTTTGATTTGTATAAATGTATTTGACAGGCATCATTGTTCAATCAGTGTAGCCATAAAAAATCCAACTTTTGGGTGCCACAATAAAGATTCAGTCTTGCAAGGCACTGAGACTTGTCATGGCACTCTTTGTGACATGGCATTTTTGCTCTTTGAAAAATTGGCTGAAGGCTTCAAGACAGTGGTGAATGACAAATAACAAACAAGACAGAGCAACTGGTTTGTTTTGCTAACAGATCTTCACTCTTCAATATGGATCATCCTTCAGGACTGCTTGCTCTGATATCTCTGATCAGGCAAATAACACCCTCATTCTTTTTGTCAATATCAAATAAAAAGGGTCAAAAACAAACACTGAACTAAATGACTATTAGAAAGTGGAACAACCATTCATGCATACTGGACTTCATAAATCCCACAGAAGTTTTAGGTCAAGAAAAAAAGAGGAAGAAGAGGAAAAAGAAAATATAAATTTCACCTCAGTTTCTTCTACCTTGAAATTCAAAACCTAGGCAAAATGCTGCATAAGTTTGGAGTTTCACAGCAGGAGAAGATAAAACAATTCCTCTCTAATTTGCATTCTCTTTCTTCTTACACATTTTCCTTCACCTGCATTGGATTGTCTCTGGAACTCATAAGATCCTGTGATGAGCTGATTCATCACACGAAGTTGGTGAAATATATATTTGTATATCACTATATCTCTATGTTGCTGGCTATTTCATGTGTTAAAACCACTTAGGGAAAGGCTTGATAAAGACTAGAAGTAGTGTAAGGCAGAGGACAAAGGTAAAGAGGAATATATATTAGCTAGAAACTACTGGTTGATACCAGTGGATCTGAAGTCTAGGTTCCATACTGTCATATTCTGATCATCATTCTGTTTTGCCAACAAAAAGGCACCATTAATTTCTCTCAAAACAGTGAAACAGCTGCCTGTCATGTGACTACACAGAGGTTTAAACACTAACCCATGGAACAGATAACCTACTACAGTAATAAATTTGAATCTCTCATGTTTGTAAATTTCTTCTTTTTTAGATATTATTTTCCCCTTACAACTTCAAACTTAAAGAAAATTAGTAATAACTAATTACTAAGAATGTGGAATGTAATTACAATGGTGATGAAAGACTGTGGAAGTGCTAACACATGCCTTCCATGTGAGCAAAGAACCTGCTGCAAGGACAACCAACATCCTCCTTATCATTATGCTATGCTCTCCTTTACATGGCAAATACTGTAAATCACTGTTGAGGATTATTTTTGACCTTCAGCAAACTAAAAGAGGAGAAGTGTGTGCAAAATGTGGCATATTGAGTAGTTTATTTTAACCCTGAAACTTAGAGGCTACATATATGCATCATGTATATGTGATTGTAAAAGGTTTCATGTTAATCAAAGATTGGGATTATTTCCAAGACAGCAGAACACTCCATTTGCCTATTACCCAAAAAAAGGACACAACTCCATCATGAAAAAGAGATGGCTACAGGGTTAGAACTGTATTGTGTGGGAAGATTGGCTTGAAACATGCAAGTAATATAAAACTAAATACTTTGAGCATAGTGCCACATGCATACAAGGGAATTGTTTCTGTGTTTATATAACCCAGTAAATACGATCTTTGACATTTCTAGCAAAAGACCACAGCATCCAAACCACTTATTTATGACAGTTTTATAAATTTATACAATGCCTAACAAAATAGGGCCTGTCCTTCTCTCTTATTCAGTGTATAGTAAGCATATAAAGTACTCCCTACTAGACTAATTCAGTCCAGTAAAAAGAGATTCCTATATTCCAAAGGGCATTCAAAAGAGATTGTCTCTCATCTTTAGGAAAATGTTTTAGTCTTTCAGACTTCTTGCATAATACCATTCTTTGCAATCCTTTCTGTAGGAACATAACGATCTAAAGTATAATTCACCATTCTTAAAAAACAATTACTTTCTTTAATAAGACATATTGATGTTTCAAGAAATACTTTGACAAACTTTGACTATGTATTTTTGAAATTTCTCATTTGTTGCAGTTTTACTTTAAGAACTTTTACAAGAATATAAGATCTTTGTTCCTTTGTAGCTGATCCACTGTTTCTGTCTCCTGCTTGAAAATCACAATCCTGAATTTGTCACATCACAGTTATCTACAGGGGACATTATCATGATTCTTCAAATAGAGGATTCTATCATCAGATGGAGAATAAGGCATAGATAAAATCCTGAGGAAAAATAGGAAATTTGTTTTCTGTGAAGGAACTGGTGGCAGGGAAGTGAAGAGCACAGGATTTGTATATTTTGTTATGAAAATAAACTTTATTTTAATTATAATGTATTTCATTGCCCAAGTTTTCTGTGGAAAACCACGAAACTCCTCAAGTTTTAGAAACTGAATTTTGGCCAACGACAAATCCTACTACTCAAATGCTATTCCTTCATTTTAGTGAGGCTACTTAGCGTGTATGAATCCATTCATCACAAGTAAAAGTATTAAAACTAACATTGGAAAAATCCGTAGTGTGAAAGCACAACATATTATATATATTTATACAAATGTTTTGACTCATCCTAGCAATTAAAAGTCGACTATTTTCAAATGTTGGAAAGAAGTGAACAGTTGAAAAATATTCAAAGGAGTACTTTTAGTTTCTAATTTCTCTAAAGTCAATGCCCTGTAGCATGCAATCACTCTGCAGCCTGTTTCTACTCAGACAGGTTCCTTTAGGAGGTGCACCAGAACTAAGCTGCCCTGAAACACAGCCTTGAACTCTCTATACAAGGAGATCAAGAGATTAGAGTAAAGACAGATAAAAGTTACAAAAACCTCCCTATAAATCAGGATTTAGATCACTGTTTTAAGAATTAAACACTTGAATTCATTTTTCCCAGTATTGTTCTGTCTTGTACTGTTGCATGAGTAATAGGATTAAATTACCAAAAAATATGAAACAAGATCCTCAAAAGTCCTGCTCCTAATTTTTATAAAAATCACAGTACACTTGACTCAGAGATTTCTATCTGATATCTGTTTGAATCAAAACTAACTACATATATTTCAAGCTCTGGGTCTGCCTTTAACTGGTAATTGTAGGTACAGGTCAGAATAAAAAATAAGCTATTACTGAAAGGATTATTGGAGTGTCGTCGTTTAACATTAGCTGGCAACTAAGCACCACTCAGCCTCTTGCTCATTCCCTGCCAGTGGCATGAGGAGAGAGAATTAGAAGAGGAAAAGCATAAGGAGCACAGGTCAGAGTGAAAAATAAGCTATCATTGAAAATGTTATATGCTACTTATCAGGAAAAGCAAAAAAGCGGATGATTTTATTCTGGATAATAATGAACCTTTTATTATGGTTCTGACATGACTGATATGACACAGCACCCCTTTGACACTGAGACCAGAGGTTCAAAATCATTTAAAAAAGGAGCCCCTTATAAATGTTGCTTGAAACAAAAGTTCTGAACCTATAAATAGCCAGTAATAATGGTGCTACTGGTGTTTGAAAGTTTCTAAATCTGTAGCTATTGCTCTGAGCTGTATGAAAAAACCCAGCAATGACAATTTATATGTTAACCTTAACAGTTCATTGATTGTCCATGAAGGCATGAAGGTGATGGAAGATCTCAGAACATCTGCGGTTACTGAAAACTCATTCTGATGCTTTCAGCAAAGCAGAGAATGGCAAAGCCTTCTTCTGTCAGTCTAGCTAGGGCACAGATTCTACTCTATTTACTCTATATTCTACTCTGAGTGTAACTCAGTAAAGTGTACTGGCACATCAAGATCTCAATGAAAGAAGGGTCAGAAAATTTCATAATTCTTTTCCTAATGTATGTATTGTTTATCTCAGTAAGGTTAAGCAAAGAGCAAGAACTTGACACTTTAAAGTTCATAAATAAAAGAATCTCTCATATTACATGCACTATGCATTGCTAACAGGAGATTTACCATAAAGTTCTGTGAAAATATAATGATTTTTCAACATGAATAGAGCAAACATATATGACCACTAAATATCGTTGTCAACATAATATACATTTGATTAAATAAATGTAATAAAATGTGTTATGCTATACTATATAAAACAGTATATATAGGCATCCATATTCATTTACCATACAAAAAAATATATATGTTCTACCTAAGTGTATGCACATACATGTAAAGAGACTTCAGGCAGACCCTTTAGGTGCAGTATAATCTATTTTTAACATTTTTTCTTTTTAACAGGAGAAAAAGTCCGTTTAAAACTCACTTATCAGTTTTTATTGCTTCTAATGAGTAGCCTCATTTCAATTGTTATTATTTGCTTATCTATGCACACTTTCTTTGTAATAAAATATGCTACAATTCAGAAATATGTATGTAATAAAATACCTAGAAATATCTATGTAGTAAAAATTGCCACAATTCAGAAATATAGTTTTATGGATTAAAAATAAAGATTACTTAATAAACTACTAATCTCTCAGATTATTCAGACCTGAAGGCAATTTTGTTTATGCGATGAACAGAGAAAGTTATTCTGTTTCATGTATTTATAGAAGAGTTTAATCTACTGTGCCCATTTAGTTAGACATAAATTCAAAGATAACCTGCAAGTTCATAGGAAGTCACAAAGCACAGAAAACTTTTATATAAATGATTATACAAATGTCTCTGAACATTATGTATCCTCTTTGCATAATTCTTTTCTTATGCGATGTTTTGAAATAAGACACAGGTTGGCTCTGTTGCAGAAAGAAAGCTTATTCTTCTAGAATGTTTGCTTAAAGTGTAGAGACAGAGTAATTATTCTTAATATTTATATTAACATAGTATTTATTGTATGAAGGCAAAAATATTTAGATTTAGATTATTCATAAGCCTGTTACCTTCTATTGGTTAAGCTTTAGTCTAATGGAAGTGTAGCATAATGAAAGTAATATTTTTTTACCTTTTAAACTGAGAAGCTGTTTATATCTTCAAGGCTTCCCTGTTGGATACTGCAGAGGGAAAATAAAGAATGAACTAAAGAAAAGTTTATCACTGTCCAAGGATATGAACAGAAAAAGAAGGGAAGAGACTTGAAGTGCAACTGCTTTCTGAGTCCAGCCTCCTACATACATCTATCAAGAATGGAGTAAATAGATGACTTATCTGATAAGATGTGAGAGATTGTTATGGATGAATTACGTCCATTTAAGTTTGGATATCTGCATCTAACCTTCTTCCCTTAGAGTCCCACTACAATCAGAAGATTCAGAGAATAAAGTTTCAAGAATTACTCATTTTACCCTGAAACAGATATTAAAAACTGGTCAGATAATCAGCACAATGAATAATGCTAATTTTCTTACACTAGCCAGTAAAAGAACTAAAAAAAAACCTACTTCATATGTAGACATCAGAATTTTAGATATCTAAATCTAAATCTAATTGATTAAAACAAATAAACAAAATATAATAGAATAGGAAGTACAAATTTTAATCTGAGCAAAAATAGGATCTCAGTATCTGAAACACGTTGACTTTTAAAATTTGTCATGGTTTATATAAATCTCATTCTACCCTAACTGCCTAAAAGGTGCTAGAGGGTAATTACTTTTAAAGTGTACCTGAATTGGGATAGAGATATTTCTGATTATTTCAAAGGTGACTTTTCAAGGTAAAAATCATCACAGATTTTTTTCTTCCAGTGAAAACTTCAACACTTTAAATGCTGTCTGTTTTACAGTTATATAAATTCTGTGGTTTATGCTTTTCCCGGTT